>ML386339.1:2201-94429 GCA_005239525.1 Nicotiana knightiana | reverse complement strand
CTTCCAAGGTTGTTGAGAATACCTATCAACATCAATGCCTTTGATGATAGGTGGTACTCCAGGAATTTGTTCGATGCGATTGTTCTGCTCCTTCATCTGTTTCTGCATGGTTAGCAGTAAATTTTGTAATTCTGAGTTATTAGACCTACCTGGTCTCGTTTCAAAAGATTCATTAGGAGTATCTCCTCTTCCTTAGTTTGCCAACCCAGATTGAGGATTTTCCATGATGATGGTGCTATTGGGGGGTGGCGTCGGCAGTGTAGGTAACGATGCCGGTAATCCTCTCGCAAATTCTGGCAAAGCTTGGGTCACATAATCTGCAATCATTTGTTTTACACGATCTTGTTCCACAGTTTGATCATTATAACCATTGTTGTTATTAGATCTTTCTAGGGATTGTTCCCTTGAATCACGTGGGGTTCCTAAAGGCGATGGAACTAGGGTTCCATTCCTTTGCTGGTTGTTGTCGTTGGAGTTTGACATAGTTCAGAGGATATCACTTAAAAAGCAAACAAAGATTATCAGATTCCCGGTAATGGAACCAATTTGCCTAACCAAAGAATTAGACCCTTTGAATAAAGCTATTTTTAAGATGAACACGGGTTACTGATAATCAAGGAAATAGAGAAAAATGAATAACAGACAATATTGCAGAAATATAGAAAAGCGAAGTCAATTATATTCGAGAATCAGATGCCTTTACAAGTTGTATTCCCCTCCCATATATCAGAGGTTCCTATAACGTACAACTCTTGCTATGGTGCTCACTAATGACTAATTATGACATTAATGAGGCGTTACAAAGGATAACGGTAATTGGTGTACAGTTACATAACGTTCGAGTAATCAATTATGGGTCTTTGAATCTGCTCGTAGCTTTGTCTACATTCATTCTGACCGTGCCTCTCCCCTGTTTTGATCAGGTTGAGTTTCATGTGGCTAATAAGCTCGAGGGCTTACTGAATTGTGCCTCTTTGTTCCGTACCTCTTCAAAGAATCACATCCAGCTGTCGCGTTTTCCTGTGTCCACGTGACTGGCTGAGTTGTCAAAAGCTGGCTTATGTGTGAAACTTTTTTTACCAATAAAGTTGTGGGTTGTGGGTACGGTTCTCGTGGCATGATTCACAATGTGTGACCAAATAATTAGTTGTATAACAATTGGATTATTAAAAGCGGTTTAAAGGGAATAAAATGCACGTAGGTTTTCAAACAATGTCTTAAAATCAGACAAATAGGCCAATAACAATAGTTGAGAGACCGTGCTAAAACCACGGAACCCGAGAATGCCTAACACCTTCTCTCGGGTTAACAAAATTCCTTACCCGGATTTATGTGTTCACGGACGGTAAAACAGAGTCAATTTTTCCTCAATTCGGGATTTAAACAGGTGACTTGGGACACCATAAACTATCCCGAGTGGCGACTCTGAATTTTAAATAAAATAATCCCGTTTCGATTGTCACTTAAATTGGAAAAACTCCCTTATACCTTTCCGGGGGTAGGAAAAAGGAGGTGTGACAGCTCTGGCGACTCTTCTGGGGATCGAACCCAAAATATCTGGTTCTGGGTTCAAGAACTCGAGATTAGAATAATTTTTTTATGTTGGTTTTATTTATTACCTGATTTTATTCACATGTTTGGGCCTAATGTGCTAAATATTGTGTTTTACCGCTTTGATATTATCTGAACTGTATATAAACTGCTACGAAACCCCTCTATTCTATCTTCCGAGGAGTGAACGCTAGCGTGACTTCTTTCGGTTAGTGTCATATCCCAATTTAGAACGAGTTTCGGACAAGTTGCAAAGCCGGATGATCTTTTGGTTACCGGTACGCTTCCCCCCCTCCCCACCCCCCGGCTCGAGTTGTCTGCTCGAGTAAGCCAGGTCTAGAACAATATACCCAGGTTTTAAACCTAGAATAACCCAGCCTCATGCCAGATCCCTGGTAGGAACGCTTGTTTTCATCACATGCATTTGGCTTAGGGGACTCAACACAGGGGTTGGGTCCATCTAAGAGAGGTGTACCCAAAAAATAAAAGACCATCTTGAAGAATTTTATGTGCTATATGTTGCATTCTTCAAGGGTAAAAGGGGTCATTTGGCGGACCAATGATGGTTGAGAGTAAATGAGAAACAAAAGAGGGTTAAGTGTAAAAATGAAGCAAGTAGGGCCCAATTTTTTTTATCTTTCGCAAATTTATTTATTATTTATTTATTCAAGAAAATGACCAAAAAAAGAAAATTAAAAATAAATAAAAAATTGCACTTTCCCGTCATTTTCCTAAAAAAAAGAGAAAATAAGTTCCAAAAATATTTTACACGCCTTCATCATTTTTCAAAAAAAAAAAGAGACAAAAAAAATATGTTTTTTCCAAATTAGTGTTTTTTTAAAAATTCTCTATCGTATCCAATCTTTCTGAACTACGCATACCTGATTCTCCTCTTTCGAGGCGGGATACGTAGGCAGCCCACATAGGGTCTGGTCTTCCTAGTATGTCTTAGGTCCTTGGCTTCGAGGGGTCTTAGCCAAATCTTACATGTTTAGCCACATTTGGCCACGTAGGTTGTTTTTGCAAATTAAGGTTATTTTCTCAAAGTGTCTTATGAACATATGTCTTAGAGCGTTAAGTGTACAACAAGGTGTCCTCTCTGTTGAAGGTATGTTCTGTTGAATTTGCATGCTTAGCCATTTTTTTTAGCCACATAAGCCATTTCTACAAAATGAGTCATTTTTGCAAAGTAATTTTTCCATGTCTTTGAGGGTACCTTTGTCGAGTTTGCACTAATAGCAACTTTTGGCCACGCAAGCCATTTTGCCAAAATAGCCTCAATCGTGTCTTGCATGTGTCCAACAGGAGGTGTAATTGTCGCACTTAGTGTTCTAGGTCTTTAACTCTATTTGGTCTTAGTTTTCTCATACAGGTGTGGATCTACTTACCGGAGCTTGAGCACGACAGACGCCGCAGGACCATCCAGTCAGGACCGCTGCATTTAGGAGCTGCTTAAGGAGATTATTATTATTTGTTTTTTTTAAAATATTTTTGAGTCTTTTTTATGTTTCTTTTACTTTCTAGTCATGTCCAATAGTATTGATTCTGTTAGATGGTGTCAGAGTTTATCATAGTCTTGCTGAGTTTTTCGAGTCTTTTGTTATTGTATTTTGATTCCGTATTAAAAAAAAGGTTGTAAATGAAAAATCCAAAAATATTCTTATTTTTTTAGTTTATTTTATCCATCACTTCCCCGGAACTAAGCTTGATCTGATTCATGTGGAACATGATACATAGACAATCTACATAGGGTTCGATCAAATTATTAAAAAAAAAATAAAAAAAAAGAAAAAGAAAAGGAAAAAAATGAATTTGTGGGACACGAGGGGTGATAGAAATAAAATGGTGATATTAGTAAGAAAATAGAGGAAGGAAAATGAGCAAGCCAAGAAGTGCTAGAAAAGAAAGAAAAGAGAGATTGAAATGAGTAAAATTGGGATGATGCCAATGACCTTGTAACCCTCGAATTCATTCTAGACCCGTTAATTGTTGTTAGGGGCATTGCACGCAATGTGATATTTCAATCTGATAAATGCCCTAACGCTAACATTTTGGCTTTGTTTTGCTCTTCTTTGTTACTTTTATTATTATAATAACAGAGGGTGGTTAGTTTGTGGCACTTTGGAATTCATCCATACAACACAAGGTCAAAAAGAAAGGTAGTCATGGCTAGCAAAGTCTTGGCCACAGGAGTTGTGGACTTGCCGAGGGAAATTGTTGAATTAGAATCAAAACTGAAAGAGGAGCTCCGAAGGGTAAAACATCAAATAGCGGAAATGTATCAGGCCTGGGTTAAAGGACACCCTCCACCTTCATTCCCTACCAGCTATGCAGAAAACCCTGCTTCTATTCCACCATTGTCCCAAGCCCAAATGCCCAATAAAGTTGACCTTTCCGCACAACACGCACCAGGCTTCACACATTACAACTCCTACCTCGGCACTTCATCCCAAGCTTTTCATGTCCCATCAGCTAGAGCAACCGCATACCCTGCTCCAACATCTGCTCCTATTTTTGTACCCCCTCCACAAGCCACCCTTCACCAATCCTCTTTTGAGCCTGCGTTCCAAGCTCCAGATACCCAATATTATGCTCTCGAACCCACCTTCAAAGTCCCAGATCCTTACTCCTACACTCCTCACTTTGAGCCTCATGTTGAAACTGAGAAACCACCCAAGAACGTGGAGCAGGAGAAGATATCTAGGAAAGTAAAGAGTCTTGAGCAATCATTGAAAAATATGCAAGAGTTAGGAGGCTAGGTGAGTGTGGCTTATAAGGATTTGTGTTTATTCCCTGATGTCCAGCTGTCTGTCGGGTTCAAGATGCCCAAGTTTGACTTGTATGACAAACATGGGGATCCTATAGCTCACCTGGGAGGTTATTGCAGTAAAATGAGAGGCGCCGGGGGGAAATATGAATTACTGATGGGGTACATCAGCCAGAGTCTGAGAGGGGCAGCTCTAGAATGGTACACCCGCCAGGACACCAGCAGGTGGTACGCATGGGATGATATGGCCTAGGCCTTTGCCTGACACTTTCATTACAATATAGAAATTGTCCCGGATTGCATGTCCCTCACCAATATGGAAAAGAGTCCTAATGAAAGCTTTAGGGAGTACAGGCTCAGATGGAGAGAGCAAGCTGCCCGAGTCAATCCACCGATGGAAGAAGCTGAGATGGTTGACTACTTTCTTCAAGCTCAAGAGCCTACTTACTTTGGGCATTTGATCTCGGCTATGGTTAAGCCTTTTAATGACGTGGTGAAAATGGGATAAATGGTAGAATAAGGGTTGAAGTCAAGCAAGATCATGAGCTATTCAGCTTTAAAAGCCACAACACAAGCAATTCAGAACGACACAGGAAGCTTGTTGGGTCAGAAGGAACATGATGATGTTGCCATGGTTGTCTCAAGATCACGACATGTCCCAACGGGTCTGCCTCCTCAATATACTCAGCCTCGGCCCCGACACCGAACCCAAACCTATCCCCAAGCTCCACATAATCCACCTCAGTATTATCCTCCGAACCACATCCGGTCATCTGTCCAACCATTGTGTCACTCCTTCTGGAGAGCGCCAACACTACATAACACACTCTTGCCTTCACAACATGTTCGATTATCCAACAACCCTAGAAAATAGGGGCGTGGAGGGTAACAAAGGCAAAGAAATAGTTTCACGCCAATCGAAGAATCCTACACAAGCTTGTTTGAAAAGTTAAAGCATTCTAGCCTGATCGAGCCGCTCCTCGGCTACACTTCGGACACATATGCAAAAGGTTTTGATCCTGTTGTATGGTGCATGTACCACTATAATGTCCAAGGGCATAGCATTGAAGATTGTCGTGCTTTGAAAAGGGAAATAGAAA
Source organism: Nicotiana knightiana (assembly GCA_005239525.1). Classification (NCBI taxonomy): domain Eukaryota; kingdom Viridiplantae; phylum Streptophyta; class Magnoliopsida; order Solanales; family Solanaceae; genus Nicotiana; species Nicotiana knightiana. The sequence goes on along the minus strand of ML386339.1, from coordinate 89,011 downwards.
GAATGATTCAAGAAGGGATAATTGTGATCCGGGACATTGACACCCAGAATATCGCGCAGGATCCTTTACCTGCACATGATGATGCACACTTTGTGGGGATGACGCATGGTGACATGGAGTATGAGAATCCTCTCGGAAACTTACCGACTGGAATTGAAGAAGGCCATGATGATTCTGATGAGCAAATTTGTGGCTAAATGTCAAGCTTAGCAATTGAAAAGTCATTCCCTCCTCACTAGGAAGGAATCTTGGTAGCTTGTTTTAATGTTGTTTCTATAATCTGAGTTATTTCAGGGTTGTGATCCATATTTTATTTGTTTTATTGAGTCAAACCCTTCTATCCCTCTATTCTATTTGTGTGAGTCTGATCTATCTGTTTTGTTGTTATTTTCATTATCCGGGTTATTTTAGGATTGTAGCTCAAATTTTAGGTTGTTTGTCTTGTCATTAAACCCTTCCATCCTTTACTCAATGAAATACGGTTTGTCCATTTGTGTCATTATGTGTTTAGTTTTCTTCACGCCTGGTTCAAAATCTTGAAAGCCAGTCTAATCATGGAATAATGAAACACAATTTTGAATATGATAAAAGATGCATTTGAGAAAGCAAGTAAAGATTTACACATTCTAAGATAACTTGAAGCCTGAATTGAGTGAAACTGAGGCATTTATTCTAGGAATCAAGAGGTTGATAAGAGCATACAACAAGGAAATGTCTCTCAAGCAGTTCAAGGTAGATCGGTAAATGTTGAAATGCATCCTTTCATATCAAGATAAGGTTGAGTCAAGTCTGCTTCGAACTGGTGAGGTCATTCATTGGGATAAAGGTATTGCCCATTGGCACTTTGTGTTGGTATTGATGCCATCAACAGACATTGCGCATGGTTCTTCGGCTTATTTTCAATTGCATTGTTTGTACTTGGCACCTTTAAAGTTTGGTATGACGAAGGCATTTTATTCTGCTACCCCAAACGCTTTTATCTTTTGCTACCCCAAACGCTTTTATCTTTTGCTACCCCTTTGAGCCTTAACTTGTTATCTTCCATGCCCCTCTTTTGGAATCCAAAATAGAGTTAGATATTTTTTTTTTAAAAGAAAAAAAAAGAAAAAAGAGAGAAAAATAGAAAAAGACAAAAAAAGGGGAAAAAGGGAAAAATAGAAGAAAAAAAAAGAAAAATGGGAAAAACAAAACAAATTGCACGTTTGAACTACGTTTGACCTGATTCTTGTCACCACAAGATATGTAGGCAGCCTTATGGTTCGGTTCGATCAAAACAAAAATACAAAAAAAATAAAAAAATAAAAATCCCCATACTCCAAGAAACTGGGGCAGAAATTTGAATTTTGGCCAAAAGATTTGATTCCAAAAGTTGTAAATTTTAACCCTTTAATCTTAAATTATTTTGAGCCTTCATACCACCATTTCTTTCCAACCCTGTCCAAAAGCCTACATTACGGTCCAAAGAAAGACCTTCCGACTAATATTTGAGGATGCCAAAGCAAGTGTGTGGTTAAAGTATGATTTTCTTGAATAATGGGTAATACCTTGATCTCAGCACAAAGAGAGAAAATAATAAAATGAGAGTCTTATTGGTGAAAACCCTTAGGGTCACCATAAGGCGACGGTGAGTTGAGATAAAGAGCAAAATGAGAGAGGCTTGATGGTGAAAACCCTTCTCGCACTACAAGTCGAATAAGGATCGTGAATCAGATAGGATGATCGGAGCATTGAAGCCTAGTTTCACGGCATATAGTTATAACAAGAGTGGAACATTAGACTTTCTTGACAGATAAAGCCGCTTAATCCAAAATGCATGTCATGATCAATGGAGCTGGCCTTCAAACCAGATTAGTTCTACTTCGTTCTTTTCCTAGGTAAAAATTTTTCTTGTTAGATACCATCTCTTCTTGTTTTTCTCCTTATTTTGTTCCTCTTGTTTTGTTTGAGTCCCCTTTGAGTCTGTTTTGTCGAAACAAGTGACAAAAGACTTCAGAATCTGCTACCATCTTTTTAATCGCACAAAGCTGAGCCTGACAAGCACATCAAATTGGCAAGACACAGGAGAATTGGGTATGCACTGAATTGGTGATGATAGATGTTCTTTGGGATCCATGTGAAATACAAAGACTTTTTGAATGTCACAATACGAGTGCAATGCATCGAGTATAAGGTTTGGACATGAACGAATCAGGAATATTTCTTGTGATAAGGGTTGTATGGAAAAATGGTTGGCCGATAACAAGCACTGTCTTCCGAGTTGAAGTCCAAGTTGGTCATGACAAGTGCAAGAGGAATCTCCCTCATAGCCAAGTCTACAAACTAACCACCATGTTTTAAAATCACAAGTTTTCTTTGTCTGAAACAGGGATGAAGTTTATGTTCATATCAAAGCTTGGAAGCTTGAGTTTTTCAGGTGTAACGCCCCAATTCTGCTTACGCAAAGGCTATTGAGAAGATCAAACATCACCCCTAGGAGGCGCACTTCCTAGTCTGGGCCTTTCAGGTTATACTTTTGTTCTAGGAGACACACTTCCTAGTTTTGGTCACTTAAATTAATCCCTAGGAGACGCACGTCCTAGTTTGGATTCATTGAAGTTCTACCCGTTAGGAGATGCACTTCCTAGTAGGGGTCTTTCAGATTATACTTTTTAGGAGACGCATTTCCTAGCTTTGGTCATTTAAATTCATTCCTAGGAGACACACTTCCTAGTTTGATCCATTCAAGTTTCTCCTCTAGGAGACGCACTTCCTACTCTAGGATTTTCAGGTTACACTGTTTAGGAGACGCACTTGTTAAATTAAGCATTTACCCCTAGGAGACGCACTTCCTAGTTTTTGTCATTTAAGTTCATTCCTAGGAGATGCACCTCCTAGTTTGAGTCATTTAAGTTCACCCCTAGGAGACGTACTTCCTAGTCTAGGTCTTTCAAGTTATAGTTTTGTTTTAGGATATGCACTTCCTAAATTGAGATTATACTCCTAGGAGACACATTTCCTAGTTTTGGGTCGTTTAAGTTCATTCATAGGAGACGCACTTCCTAGTTCGAGTCATTGAAGTTTCACCCCCCTGGGGGACGCGCTTCCTAGTCTGGGTCTTTTAGGATATACTTTTACGAGACGCACTTCCTGAATTGAGTCCCCCCCAGGAGATGCACTTCCTAATTTGGGTCTTTCAGGTTTTACTCTTAGCAGACGCACTTGCTAGTCAAAAATTTTTGGTTTTTCTCACAGGAAACGCACATGCTAGTCGAGTCTTTAGTTTACACTTATCATTGCATCAGTAGCATAAGTGGTTTATAGTTTTTCTAATAACTCACAAATCTCCCGAGTGCAAACAGGGGCAAGAAAATTTGTCTGATTTGCAGGGACCCTCCATGAGGAAAGCATGATTTAGGGGCAAGGAATTTTGTTCTTTCTACAGAAGATCGTCCAGGAAGAGATCCTGGCTCAGGTAAGTACATTTTAAGTTTTCAGGACCCTCCTGGAAAATGGGATTTAGTTTTAAAATTATCAGGACCCTCCTGGATAATGGGATTTAGGTTTTAAATTTTCAGGAACCTCCTAGATAAATGGATTTGATTTAAGTTTTCAGGACCCTCCTGGAAAATGGGATTTAGTTTTAAAATTATCAGGACCCTCCTGGATAATGGGATTTAGGTTTTAAATTTTCAGGAACCTCCTAGATAAATGGATTTGATTTAAGTTTTCAGGACCCACCTGGAAAATGGAATTCAACTAACACTCACAAATGTTCCTGGTACAAACTGGGGCAGCAAATTTTCATTATTTTGTCTGTTTTGTTATGATTCCAGGCACCCACCTGGAGAATAGGGTGAATTCAATTTTCCAGTTCAAGAGGCATCAGGAGCCCACCTGAAGAACAGGGTCAGTGTTCAACTTTAAATTTCAAGTTAGAGAAGCATCAGGAGACCGCCTGAAGAACAAGGTCAACTTTCAATTTCCTAGTTCAAGAAGCATCAGGAGAATCCCGCCTGAAGAACAGGGTCAACTTTCAGTTTACAAGTTCAAGACAGAGAGGCATCAGGAGCCCGCCTGAAAAACAGGGCCAGCATTCGGTTTTCAAGTTCAAGTTAGAGAAGCATCAAGAGAATCCCTCCTGAAGAACAGGGTCAAGTTTCAGTTTCAAGTTTAAGTCAGAAGCAGCAGGGACTCGCCTGAAGAATAGGGTCAACCTCCAGTCTTTAGGTCAAATCAGAAGTAGCACGAGACGCCTAAAAGACAAGGTTTGCGAGCTCAAATATACTCTAAGTTCAAGTTTATTTCAATTACAGGAAGCAGGGTGCCCACTTGGAGAATAAGGTCAACTTCCAGTTTCCTTCAAATTCAAGTCAGCAGGATGCCCACCTGAAGAATAGGGTGAATTTTCAGATTCGTGTTGAAGGATCAAGTAGAAATTCAAGGAAGATTCGAGACAAGAAGTAGATAGGATCTTGTATTTTTCTTTATTTTTCTGTAATTTTTCCTTTTATCTTTGATGTAACGGTAGGAACCGCGGACCGGAACCTCGACGGCACTTCACTCGACACTCCACCTTGGTATCCTCCTCTGTCACTCTTCCTACCTATGAACTACACGTGGCCTGATTCCTTTATAGCCAAGGATATGTAGGCAGCTCAAAGACTAAGGCTCGGTCACATTCTCCTTTCTTTAAGTTTTTGGTCTCTCTAAATAAAGTTCGGGTCAAAAAACTTGTCTAATCGTTCTTTGTCTGAAAACTCTTCGTGTTTCCAGTCAAAGGGGGGCAGCTGTAGACATGTAATTTTTGACCCACTCAGAGATCTTATACATTTTAGCATTTAAATATTTAATTTAGGCCTAATATCGTTATTTTAACTAGTTTTAACTCTTTTACTTAATTCTATCACAAAAATTCAAAAATACAAAAATAATCTCGTTTTTCTTTATTTAATTAAGGTATTAGGTATTTTAATAGTTATTATTGTTGGATTTAATATTTTTTAATCTTGCAGAATTAAATGACCACTTTTTAAAGGTAAATTTGGCCAAAAATTTAGCCTAATTTGGACCTAGCCCATTAACCTATTGGTCCAAATAACCCTTAGCTCATTAACCTGACTATAACCCTAAGACTAGCCTCTAAAAACCTTAGGCCCTAAGATACTCCCTTCAGAGATCAACAGAGGATAAGGGAACAGTAACCAAAAAAAAGACCCCTCCCTGCCGCCTCCCAGCCCAATCCCTACCAACCGCCACCCTCAAACCTGCCGGAGAGGACCCACATCGCTGCCTCTTCTTCTTCCCGTCACCATCGGCCACGCCCCAATAAGCAGCGGTCATATTTCCCTCAACACACTACCAAGCCGCCGATGCTCCCTGTCTCTCAAACCTTCACGACCACCATAACCACCAGACCTCCAGTCACCGCCGTTGCAAACTCCCTCTCTCCAAAACCATTAAACACACACACACACACATACCAGCAGAGTCGAAAAAAAAAGGGTAAGAAAATGAAAAACAGAGTACAAAATCAGAAACGACGAAATTTTCCGGCGCCGATTTCGATCCGGGTTCCTAGTCCGTAACTAGCTTGAGATTTTCGGGTAGATTCGCAATCCCGTTGAAGTTCTGGCAAGGCATACAATTTCCTGTTCAAGTTTCTCAATAACTCGGCCATTTTGCAACTGTAAAGGTTCAATATTATTTCAGATTATATATAAATGCTTGAATTCGTAATTCATTATTTGGTTGAAATTATTTTACAGTTTTGATTTTGCATGTTAAATGGATGACTTATAAAATTAGCATTTCATTTTTGTGTACTGATTTAGTATTTATGTCATGCTATGTCGTATTTTTCCTTTGGCGTAGCAAATACTTTGATTACACAGTAGTATTTTGTTAAGTATGTGAGGATACCAATTAAAGATTTCGATAATTCTAATCAGAATCTAATAGACCACCCGAGCTCTTTCTTCATCAACTAATTCAAATGCACAGTTTGAGTACAAAATCTAGAATCAAAGGTTCGTTAATAATGCTTGTGACCATCTCGTAGTTTTCTTTAGTATGTTAAATTAAATAATTGTCATAAATACGGGTACGGTTCCCATGACATAGTCGTGACGCCTAATTATTAAAATTTGGGGGTACATTTGTATGACCCGGCCACAATTTAAACACGTTGTGGGCCGTGGGTACGGTTCTCGTGGCATGATTCACAATGTGTGACCAAATAATTAGTTGTATAACAATTGGATTACTAAAAGCCGTTTAAAGGGAATAAAATGCACGTAGATTTCAGACAATGTCTTAAAATCAAATAAATAGGCCAAGGATAATAGTTGAGAGACCGTGCTAAAACCACGGAACCCGAGAATTCCTAACACCTTCTCTCGGGTTAACAGAGTTCCTTACCCGGATTTCTGTGTTCGCGGACTGTAAAACAGAGTCAATTTTTCCTCGATTCGAGATTTAAACCGGTTACTTGGAACATCATAAACTATCCCAAGTGGCGACTCTGAATTTTAAATAAAATAATCCCGTTTCGATTGTCACTTAAATTGGAAAAACTCCCTAATACCTTTCCGGGGGTAGGAAAAAGGAGGTGTGACAATCATATTCGGGTTTGTTTCATGACATTGTAATCCTGAGAGAGAGAATGGAGAGATTGATGACTGAGTGAGGCTGAGGGCCTGATTGTGAGGATATTTATGGGATCGGATGTACGCCGCAGCATGTTTATTTATGGGATCGGGTTGCATGCCGCAGCATGTTTATTTATGGGATCGGGCTGCATACCGCAGCATGTTTCATTGATTTATGCCATGATTGGCTTAATATAGAACTTGGGTTGAAGGAGCCCCTCCAGAGTCTAAACACACCCCCAGTGAGCGCAGGTACCTACTGAGTGCGAGTGCCGAGTGATTGGGAGGACTGAGTGACCGTGAGGACTGAGTGACTGGGAGGACTGAGTTAATTGATACTCTGAGAGCTTGCATATGGTTTTATCACTAAGTTGCATTGCATTTGATACGCATACTTGACATACAGGCATAGAGATGCATTTTTCCTCATGCTATTTAGTATCACATCATTCATGACTTTTTACACATATTGATATGCGGGTATACTGAGGTGATTTATTGCACTCATTATTTTGAAAGAAAATGAAGCTTCTTACTTATTGGTGAAAGGATTTTGAGAAAAATCACAGTTTTTAAACTTACCTGTATTTTTGGCATTTCGGCAAAAGAGTTGAATTTTTACTAAGATATTTTAAAAGCATGCCTATTTTTTGGAACTGTGAACGAGTTGAGGATTTTTACTTCTAAGATACCCCTTTTACTACTTGTATTATGCTGTTACGAACTATTGTAGAATACCGGTATAAGACCCGACCTTGTGATAGCTCGTCACTGCTTTCAACCTAAGGTTAGGTTTGTTACTTACTCAGTACATGGGTTCGGTTGTACTGATACTACACTTCTGCACATTGTGTGTAGATGTTGGCTTCTGTTGTTGCTGTGTTCGACGGTTGCTGGATTTAAAGATGTACCCGCGTCCCTGTTGTAGCTACCTCTGTTGTTCGGGATAGCCTTAGATTATAAAGTTTTGTTTAGGTACTTTTCAAATAGACTATGTATCTATTTTATTTCTACTTTGTAAACTCTATTCTTAGAAGGTCATGATTTGTACTACCAGTCCTTGAGAAATGTATAAGATTTAGATAGTTTCTTTTGATTAAATTGTCCTATTAAATATTATTGAACTAGATAGATGTTAGTTGGCTTACCTAGCGGGTTGGGTTAGGTTCCATCACGACTAGTGGATTTTGGGTCGTGACAGACTGGTATCAAAGCTTTAGGTTCATAGGTTCTACAAGTCATGAGCAAGTGCCTAATAGAGTCTTGTGGATCGGTATGATGACGTCCATACCTATCTTTGAGAGGCTACAGGACATTTAGGATATACTTCCCATCTTTCTTTCCTTGTCGACATTGATTCAGCTTGAAGCGTAACTCTTTAAATTCCTTCCACGCATTCGTGTGTGCACATGAGCGCTCGGTATCAACTATGCATCGACGGCTTGTGATTTCCATGGTTGAGGTGCGAGATGTGATTTTGGCATGTTGATGATGGGCCAGTCTGGAGGACTTGAGGCCGGGTTTTGTCTGTGGCTTGAGTACGGAGATTTCGATTGCGTGAGCACATGCATTTGGGACTTCTATGTCTGTTGGTGTCCTTATCAGTGGGATTTGTGACTGGATGACTATGTAGTGAGTATGATTTGATTGCGAGATGTGTTCAAATTTTTTCGAATGTGAAAAGAAGTGTTTACTGGAGATGTAGCAAGGACTATTGGGTATCTGACTTCAGTCTGGATTTGGAGTATGGCCTTGAGTTATGGGAGTGTTGAAGGACCTCTCATGTAGTTTAGTTGTGGAGTGAAGTAGATCTTCATGTTGTGTTATGAGTTTAGACTCAGGGAGATAAAGTGATTGCGTAATAATTATGATTATGGAGGAGTATAGAGAGATATCAGTTTGAGGTTAAGCAGGTGGGGTTATCTCATGCGGGGTTATCTCCTGCGGGGTGTCCTGAGGTTGTGTTATCCTATTGTTGTTTTGTAGCGAGTTCTCTTTTACCAATGAATGATATATGTTTCAATTTGAGTTTAGATAGCTTGTGGAAGTTTGCTTGACTATTACAATGGTGAATGCGAGATTTGCAGATAATTTGAAGTATTAGATGGTTTGCATTACATGAGCTCGGGAAGGATTTAGTTAAATCTCATTGCGGTATTATGGCAGTAATAGAGTATGGGCATTGTGAGTTATTATGTGTTTTGATCTATGGCTTTGAGACAAGTGGGGGAGTCTACTGTCGACGAGTTGATTGCACGATTATGTGTTGTAGGGGTTTTGGTTTGAGGTAAACTGGTAAATCAGTTATGACTATAGTGGTTGGGATTGAGGATGACTCGAGTAAGGGAATTTCTGGATACATGTTGTAACACACTCTATGGGTATATAAGAATCATGGAATAATTGAGTGGTTAGTTGTGAAGTATTTAGTGTGCATGGAGTAGGAGATTTCTCTGTTGCTTAGGAGTGTGGGTTACTCCCTTGGGTGTTGGTGTGATAATAGGGCATAGGTCGTTCGGTCCGTTTGGTCGGTTTAATTGAGATTTGAGCAGAGTAAATGACTCTCGAGAATGGGTCTAATGGATTCAAGATTTATATGTAACATTTGAGAATCTTCAGGGTGTGTATTTGGCTAGAAACTGAGATTTACATTGGATGGTGTCAAGACTTGTGAGATTTCTATATCCTTATGGATTCTACATATCAGTATCATGGAGGTGAAGGTAATGTCTTTAGACTCGCAAGAAGTCTCTTCAGAGTAAATATTTGGGTTGTGGTACTGTTGGGATACATAAAGAGGGAATTCAGCGGCTTATAAGCCTTAGGGCAGTGTGATTCTATGCTAGAGTTCGTGGGGCAAGTTTTAGTTAAGGATAATGGTGTTCTAGCAAGGAAAAGTATCAATTTGAAGGCAATTCGGAAGGAAACTCAGAGAATAGGACATCTTGGTAATAGGTTGGATCGGCATGGTAATGAATATGATGGTTCTTTGGGTGCTTATGACGTTGTGAGTTTCTACATGTGTTTTGTGGCGAGACTCTTGGGTTTTGACGTCCTGCGTAGCTTGGTTAAGTTAGAGGGATTGAGTCCTGACGGTTTGGTTAAGTGCAAATGGGTTTCGGCGAGTTCTTGATACCATGGTTTAAGATGTATTTTTCCTACTGGTGTGGGGCAGGTTTCGTATTGTGATTTTTCCTCCTGGATGGGATAAAATGGAAAGTTCTTGGCTAATTGAGTATGTAGTTGCTTGTGACTCGGGGATGACTACGAAGTCCTTTTATTTTTCATATGATGGCATGGCAGATGCGGTGTGTTGTGTGGGATTGAGATTTGCATGTGCTAGGTCACAGTTCTGTTTTGAAAGGAAGATCATGAAATTTGTAGGAAGCATAGACAGTTTCAGATGACTAGGTAAATGACATTACTATTTGGTATGGCTTGATGAGAGTATACATTTCATAAGCGGCAATGTGTTTTGATTTATGAATACTTCATTGGTATTCCGACACTCTCCTAGTTAATCGATTGTTGATATTCAAATTTTGCTCGGTGATACATAAGGATTATACAGGTATTCCTCTGGTTTTATCGTGTATTGGAGAAGTGTTAGACATTATGGCGGTGGAGTTGGGATCAGATACGGTGATACGTGTGTTCTATGGATCTGGAGACTGGGAGTTCTCATGAGCAGATTGTTTCATAGTTGTGGACTGTGAGGTTGTGGCCAAAGCTAGCTAGGTTATAGTGTGTGTTATGATTAAGTTATTGTGGACTTTTGAAGGGTTTTTAATCTATTTGTGGGTGACCAGAGTCGATTGGGGGGTCCACTAGTAGGCCCAATTAGGGATGTGTATTCTACACCGAGTCGGATTGGTTGGCTCCAAACAGTTATTGTTGAGGGATGTGCCATTCATCTGTTGTTGAGCTTATTCCTGTTCTGAAATTATTTATGAGTTACTCTTATATTCTACGAGGAGTTTTTATTCGTTGGTTTTAGGCACACATGGTGCGGTTCTATTGTGGTCTTATAGCGGAATTTGAGTGAGATGAGTAATTGGGTATTGCATGATTGAGGGCGTATTGGTTATGTTCTTTAGGGTTTTGTGTGTCATTGTATCGCCTGATTCTCCGTTGTTATGGTAATGCACTTTGGGCACTTGATGTCACATTTTGCGTGGTTATTGATTTTGAGCAAGGCGGATCGAGGTATATATTATGGACCACCATTTGGATGGGGTCATGCATTGCAGCGAAGTTATGTTGAAATATGATCCTTTCTGTTGGATTCGTGTGTTTTGGCTCTACGGTGTGTGCTAGGCTCTTAGCATGGTGTTGTGATGGTACTTGTTAAGCTGGCAAAACAGTCCTCTCATTTGAGGCATTTTCAGGGTTGAGTACATTTGGAATGTTGCTATTTGGTGCACGGGTTGTGGCTTTAAGTTGTATTGATGTGTCATATCACTAGAGTGATTATGTTAGGTGGGAGGAGGTCATCGTACCTAGAATGACTGCTATCGGATCTGGTTGCGGTATATTTGGAAGGATATTGGTGTTGATCGGCTTAGAAATTTGTTATGGTTCAGAGGAGAGGGAGTTCCACAAATTGTTGATCCGACAAATGGTTATGAGTTTCTACGAGTTTCTTTCATCATTGGCAGTATATGAAGGTGTTAGAACGAGGATTTGTTCGATAAGAGGTGTATTACCGGCATTGGGTTGTTTGAGCAGCTACGGTGATTAGAAATTATCGCTATGAGTGTTTGAATTATGTGTCATATCATGTGATTTCAACTTGGGTTATGACTATGGCTTGATACAGCTTGTTCGGACTTATACAATGTGTTGATGCGAGATTTTGATCTTATAGAAATATCGAATGTAGAAATTGGATTCTAAGGCTTATGGGTAAGGTTGGATGAAGAAATTTTAGTTATGTTGTGTTATCAGATCTACGTGGGATAGGGTGACGTGCGATCAACCCCGGGTATGTGCATTGTAAGGTTACACGGCAATTTTGATGGCTTTTGGAACAACTCTGAGCACTTTCAAGGACGAACGTAAGTTTAAGTGGGGGAGGATGTAACGACCTGACTGATCGTTTTGAGCATTTGCACTTTGCTCGATTGTTTGAGGGCATGAGTAGCTCCGTATGCTTTATTATGACGTATGTAAATCATCGATTTTGATTTTCATGTTATTCGGAATTGATTTGGAGGAATGATTCTCAGCTAGAAGCTTTAAATTTGAAAGGTTTGACCAAGTTTTGGACTTTTGAGTAATTGACCTCGGATTGGATTTCTAATGGTTCTGTTAGCTCCGTTGGATGATTCTGGATGCGTCCGGACTGTGATTTAGAGGTCTGTAGTAAAGTTTGGTTTGAGATAGCGAAAGCTGGAATTTTGGAAAGTTTGACCGGGAGTGGACTTTTTGATATCGGGGTTGAATTCCGATTCCGGAAGTTGGAGCAGGTCCATAAGGTCAAATTTGACTTGTGTGCAAAATTTGAGGCCAATCGGATGTGATTTGATAGGTTCGGCATCTGTTGTGGAAGTTGAAGTTTTAAAGTTCAATGATTTCGAATTGAGGTGTGATTCGTCGTTTCGATGTTGTTATGTGTGTTTTAAGGACTCGAGTAGGTCCGTGTTATGTTATGGGACTTTTTGGTATGCTTTGACGGGGTCCCAAGGGGCTCGGGTGTGTTTCGGATCGATTTCGGACCATTTTTCTTCATGTTGCTATTGTTGATAGGGGTGGACATAGTTTGCGCAAACCCGAAATCCGATCTTTTTGGATTTTTGGTTTTGTTTTTTGGATTATGGGTTGGAGTTCGGATTTTATTTTTAAAAATTTTGGATTTTGGATTTGGGTCTTCGAAATTTCGGATATCCGAAAATCCGAATATTTAGCATTACCCGTTAGACATTAGCCCATTACGGCATTACACATATACATACCTAATACTAATAAATTGAAATCTCCAATTGTATCATGCCCATTAAACACTAGCCTATATATTCAATACAAATTACTAAGTCCAATATGGGATTCTCTACCAAATCAAATATAATATAGGGGTTTTTCTTTTCTCTCACGTCTCACCTACACAACCACACCATACGTGTGTTTGTAAACACTGAAGAGTCGAGGCCCAAGTTGACTAATGATTAAATGTTGACGTCACCTTTCCTAGTTAATATTTTAATTTATAATACATATAATTTAAATCAGTGTGATGTATTGCATATTCGAGACTTTTTTTTCTTGAAGATACATTATATAGAGTCGAGAAGATATCAATAACTAATGCATCTTTTGATTACTATCTTTCTACTTCATTTAAATAATTATTTTTATGTCGAGTGTTTTCTATAAGCTCAATTATAGGCTTAAAAGTCAGAACCGAAAATCCGAAAAATCCAATCCGATAAATCCGAAACGGAACTTAAATAATCTGATCCAATCCGAAATTATTTGGATCGGATTTGGATTGTAATTTCTTCAATCCAAAAACTGAAAATCCAAACCGCAATTTCATATTCAATCCGAACTGCCCGAACTCCCACCCCTAGTTGCTGAGGAGCTGTTGGTTATGGTGTTCCGCAGATGCGAGGTTTCATTGAGGAGTGAAGGTCCGCAGGTGCAGAGGTAATCGTGCACAAGCGCGACCGCAGATGTGTCATGGCTATCGCAGAAGCAGCCTGTCTCGCAAATGCGATCCCTTTTCTGCAAAAAGGGAAGGTCGCAGATCCGACCACCTATCCGCATATGCGAAAGTGATGGACAGTGTTATAAAAATCTAGGTTTTGGTTCCTTCTTTATATTTTAAGATGTGGGACTCGGATTGAGGCGATTCCTGGAGCAAATTTCGCCACAAGGATTGGGGTAAGTGTTCTCTACTCGGTTTTGGTTACATTTCATGAATCTATCTTCATTTTTGGCAATTAATTGTTGAATCTTAAAGAGAAATCGGGGGTTTTGGCCTAAAGTTTCATAATATGAATTTTTGGCTTTTGAACATCAATTTAGGGTCGGATTTGAGTGAAATTAGTATGGTTGGACTTGTAATCTAATAGGTTGTTGGATTTTGTGAGTTTTATCGGGTTCCGAGGTGCGGGCTAAGGTTGGGCTTTTGGGCCAATTTCAGGTTTTGATTTAAGATTTGACCTTTTTCGATTGGGATTGGTTCATTTAGCATTGTTTGATGTATTTGAGTTGTTTTTGGTTAGTTTTGAGCTGTTCAAAGATCGGAACGCGCTGGATGGCATTTTTGGAGCATCGTTTGGCTTGCTCGGTATTGGAATTGGCTTGTTCGAGGTAAGTAACTCTTCTAAACTTAGTGCTGAGGGTATGAAACCTCGCATTATATGTTGTGAGATTGGTATGGAGGTGACTCACATGCTAGGTAATGGGCGTGCACCTTGTGAATTGGGACTCCGTTGTTCCCATGGCACTGTATAGTGGCTCTAAGTTTGTTGATATCTGTGTTTCCACCATGTGATATAGTAATTGAGCTGTCAGTCATGCTAGATATCATGTTTAGACTTATGTCAATACTGTTGGGACCCACTGAGGTCATTCCTGTTGTGGAGTTACGTGCTTTCATTGTTTTATATACTCAGTCATACGCACTCATATGCATATCATATCTCAGTCTCTACGTCTCTACTGTTATTTACTGATACATCACATAATCATATTCGGGCTAGTTTTATGATATTGTGAGCCCGAGAGAGAGAGACTGGATAGATTGATGACTGAGTGAGGCCGAGGGCCTGATTGTGAGGATATTTATGGGATCGGGCTACACGCTGCAAAATGTTTATTTATGGGATCGGGCTGCATGCCTCAGCATGTTTATTTATGGAATCGAGCTGCACACTGCAGCATGTTTCATTGATTTATGCCATGATTGGCTTGATATAGCGCTTGGGCTGAAGGAGCCCCTCTGGAGTCTGTACACACACCCAGTGACCGCAGGTACCTACTGAGTGCGAGTGTCGAGTGCCGAGTGACAAGTGATTGGGAGGACTGAGTGACTGTGAGGGCTGAGTGACTGGGAGGACTGAGTGAATTGATACTCTGAGAGCTTGCATATGGTTTTATCACTGATTTGCATCGCATTTGATATGCATACTTGACATACAGGCATAGAGATGCATTTTTCATCATGCTATATAGTATCAAGTCATTAATGACTTTTTACACATATTGATATGTGGGTATAGAGAGGTTTATTGCACTCATTATTTGGAAAGAAAATTGAAACTTCTTACTTATTGGTGAAAGGATTTTGAGAAAAATCACAGTTTTCAAACTTACATGTCTTTTTGTGCATTTTCGGCAAAAGAATTGAATTTTTACTAAGATATTTGAAAAGCATGCCTATTTTCTAGAACTGTGAACGAGTTGAGCATTTTTACTTTTGAGATACCCCTTTTACTACTTGTATTATGCTGTTACGAACTATTGTAGAATACTGATATGAGACCCGACCTTGTGATAGCTCGTCACTGCTTTCAACCTAAGGTTAGGTTGTTACTTACTCAGTACATGGGTCGGTTGTACTGATACTACACTTCTGCACATTATGTGCAGATGTTGGATGTTGTTGTTGTTGTGTTTGATGGTTGCTGGTGTAGGCATGTAAAATTTATTAAATTTAAATTCAATAAATAATTTAGATTATATTTTATATATACTAGTCCAAATAAATATTAGGGGCTAATATAATTGAATTAATTATATAAGTCCAATACATATGGGTTAATAAATAAGTCTTAATCCATTGGGCTAAAGTGATGAGCCCACTTCATTAAGCACAAGATATCATTTTTCTAGAGGCCCAGTTTGGTGCCACGTGTCAAACGACGTGGTACGCTAAGTCAAGCGGAAGAGCTAATAGGATCATGCCACGTGTCAAAATGACAAGGAATGCCAAGTCATATTAAAAGGCTAATGAAATCACGCCACGTGTGCAAGTGACATATTCTGGCCAATCAAATGCGGTCATGTCACACTTCAATTTGATTAGTCGGAAAGAGTTTGTTCTTATCATAAGTCCTCCCTTCCACAACTATAAATAGGGGTTTTCATAACTAGAAAAGGAACCAGAAGTTATAACAAGAAGCAAGAGAGAGCTCGTGGATCAAACGCCTCAAATTTCTCTACAAGTTTCAAGATTTAAGCAATCAAGTTCAAGTTCAAGAAATCAAGTTCAAGCTCAAGAACGAAGAACAAATCAAGGTCAAGTTCAAGCTCAAGAACAAGATCATCGTTTGTGGCAACAACTACATATTCAAGATCAAGTTCAAAGGCCCTTGAATTTATTTACTGTTGAGAAGAAGAATAAGAGGATTCATATAGATTGTAACACTCAAATATTTGAAATAAAAATACTACGATTGTTGTGATATTTTTCGGTCTTGATTTTATTTCTCGACGCAATTTATTGTCTACATCTGGATTTGAAGATGTACTTGCATCCCTGTTGCAGCTGCCTCTATTGTTCGGGGTAACCTTAGATTATAAAGTTCTGTTTATGTACTTTTCAAACAGACTATGTATTTATTTCATTTCTGCTTTGTAAACTCTATTCTTAGAAGCTCATGATTTGTACTACCAGTCCTTGGGAAATGTATAAGATTTAGATAGTGTCTTTTGATTAAATTGTCATGTTAAATATTATTGAAACTGGATAGATGTTAGTTGGCCTACCTAGCAGGTTGGGTTAGGTGCCATCACAAATAGTAGATTTTGGGTCGTGAGGGTTTCATACTTCTGAGCTAGTATAAGTGGCATGCTACACAGTGTATGCTTGTGCGAGTGTACTACTACATCCCAAGTCAACAAGAAATATCAAAGACATCGAGTAGCTCATCGAAGCAGCACAACCAGTCACGTAAGGTGTATGAAATACACACAGAAAAATATTTCATCACACGAATATCACCAACAAAATGTTCCCAAGCCATCACATATCATCCTCGACATTGCCATCCTTATCTCTCAGATAGACACCCATATCACTCTCCCTTGCCAATAACATTAGCTTTATGTATCACCCTGATAGCCACCTGCATCACTCTATATAATAGCCACCTTTACCGCTCCGCTCAGACAATAGCACAATAGCCACCCGTATCACTCTGCACGATCATCAATAAAGAAATGCCACCCTTTTGTCTCGCATAACAACAACAGTGAAATGCCACATATATACTCTGCACAATAACAACCAATTCACACAACAATTCATGTGTGTTAACATCACAACAACACGACATATCAACTCGTACCACAAGTGCCCATAGGACACAACCTTTCCAAAATAACCAACAATATCAATATTTCCACAACAAATAGCCCACAGCTCAAACACAATGTGTATAAAATCTCAATAAAACAAAATGAATGAGAAAGTAACTCAACTATGAACAACACCTCCTTTAAAACAACTTCAATTAAAAATAGATTTATGACTTTCGATTACTTCAATTCCAACTAATTGTTTAAGGATAAACTCGATAGTGAAAGTATTTCCATGAAATGGCAAACTTCAGATTCTAGTGTATGAATTAGGCTATCAATGAAAGAGATGGCACGAACTAGTAACTACATCAAAATGCATGAGAATAACCCGGCAACAAAAGGATATCAAATAACAACAATTTCAATTAAGAATAACTCAACAATAAAGGAAGTCACATAGTGATAAAAGAGGTAACAACTTCAAATAAACCATATAAGAGTAAACTTGGCAAGTAAAGGTTGTGACATGTATCAACAACTTCAAATAAAGCATGTGGGAGTAAACATGAAAAATAAAAGATATAACATGTGATAAAAATTTCAAATGAATAAATTAAGGAAACCTAAGAGTCTAAACTGTTCAATTTCCACATATAAGCCTGAGTATGTACTCTTCACCTCACGTACACGACTTTCACATGACACAAATAGCACAAACGACTCAAATTCTAAGGGATAGTTTCCCCACACAAAGTTAGGCAAGATACTTACCTAAAAAAAACCAAATCAATACTCTAAAATAACCCTCTCGTGTGAAACAATTCTCCGGACAACTCAAATCTAGCCAAAATAACTTAACATCATAAATAAAAACAATAGAAAATAATTTCGGATAATAAAATTTTGATTATTACTGAAAACTAAAAAGTCAACTAGAAAAGTCAACCCGGGCTCGCACCTTGGAACCCGACAAATTCACAAGTCCGGAACACCCATTCTGATATGAGTCCAATCATACAAAAATTATCCAATTCCGACATTAAATCGGCCTTCAAATCCTTGTTGATACCCAATTTTTCCCAAAATATTTTTAAGATTGCATATGTACCTTCAAAATCATGCATTAACAGCAATTGGTATTTTTTCATAATTTTTTTATATTTTATTTAATTTATCCGATATTTTATTTCCAATAAATAATTACAAAATTACATCACAAATAATTTTAAAAGCATTTCTTGATTTAATCTACTATCCTTGGTCCTATTAAGACCTAATTATTTCATAATTAGCAGAACTGGCACCTTTCGGCTATAATTGCAATAACTTTGCAATTATGGCCCAACCATATAATTTTGTACCATTTTCCCACCAGAGATTAATCATTTGTATTTTTAAATAATAAATAAACTTTTTAAACTATTGTTTGTGCATGAAATTCATTTTTATAATTAGTAGCTATTTTGCAAATTATTTTTAATTAATTTAAGTTGGGTATTTAACAAATAGTCACTCTCATTTTAACTCTAGCCTAATTAAACCAGCCCCCAAACCCAATTATATTAGCCCAAAATCCCTTAATAATACCAGCCCAAAAACCTTGAGCCCAACCTGATATACCCAACCCAATACCCCATTTCAATCCTGACCGTTGATCACTCAGATCAATGGTCCAGATCTCCCTTACCTTAATTAAACTAAACGCCCCCCCCCCCAAACCCTTTTCATTTTCTTTACCTCACCCGTTGTCACCCCTTCCCCTTCTATCTCAAATCCTCTCAACCAAACCCTAGTTCTCAAGCGCCGTCACCGACATAAACTCCACCTTGTGATATTTTTATGCATTCTTCGGCCAGTCCTTGCCTTCTACGCTCCGTGGCTCTTCGATTTTATGAGTCCTTGAAAGGGTTCCGATGGATTTCGACTGGTTCTGGTTTGAATCTGTGTTTATCGGCCTGTCTCAGACAACCTTTCGTTTGTAAGTAATGATCTCGTCTTGTTTTGTTATGAATCTACGGTTTCTAAACCTATGTTATCATCTCTGCTATGTTTTATAAAGAAACCCTAGTCTATTATCTCCGATCCTTTCCAGATCTGTATAGATCTGAGGAGAATCAAGCACTATTACATGTTTTCTTTGAAAGACTTCTAGTTTTAAATGATTCTTCTGATTTTTCCTAAACTAGGGTTCATCGCAAAATTATTTTGCAAGGGTCTTTCTGACTTCTAAGTGCTTAATCGATTCTCTTTCATCTTTGTGACTGATTTTTGCGAATAAATACTTAAACCTGGTTGATTTTATGTGATACTCTGATTTTTTCTAAACTCTACTTCAATTCTGGTACTTTCTGTGTTAACAGTCATATTACTTTGCTCTATTTTTTACCTACACATGGTTTCTTTGTCCCTAATTAATCTCTATTAGGGTTTGAATCTGTATTTTTATGAGGTTTATTTAGTTAAATTTCTGTTTATAGAAGTTGAGTTGTTTTTTCCGGAAATCAATGTTATTTTAAAAGTTTTGGTTGATTGACTCACTCTGTTAGAGATTCATGTGCGTAATTCTTGATTGTTTCCCTTTATGACCTTAATTTGGTCCTTAAGGCCTTAATTTGGTCCTTTGTTGATTCTTTACATGGCACGATTGGGGTTTTTTTCCTTAATTAGGCCCTTGTACCGTTTGGTCAAGGAGTCTATTCTGAACTCCCTTATTTGGTTTGAACTTCTTGCCTTAATTAACCTCTATTATTACTGTTTGGCTAATTTCCCTTAATTAAAGGAGTCTATTCTGAACTCCCTTATTTGGTTTGAACTTCTTGCCTTAATTAACCTCTATTATTACTGTTTGGCTAATTTCCCTTAATTAAAGGAGTCTATTCTGAATTCCTTTACGTGATTGAACCCTGTGATTGCCCTAATTGATTGATTTCTGATCCCTTACCTTATTTTGTTCTACTCTTAAACTACTACATATACGCCCTTATTTTTTTTACCTCTCAGACACACACAATTGACTCAGAACACATGAACACACTGGTTCAAAAGCTCTCCCTCTCTCACCCTCAAAACTTTCTGCTCTCTTTCTATGTACTTACTATTATTCTGAGTTAGCCGACTGCAAGCCAAGGCTAACTTTGTGCTCTCCTATACCTTCACTTTTGTGTTTACTGTCTTCTTTACTGGTATGTTCTAATTTCAATTCAAGTCCCAAACCAATATGCTTCTTTTACTGCTTCAGTTTATCATGTTTCTAATATGTTTCTATCTGTGGTTTTGTTGTTCAACCTGCAACTAATATGTCTACTTTATTGTTTTATCAGCATGCTTCTGAATATGTCCAACCCCCTTAGGATCATCCTGCTTATGAACCCCCTTTGTAGTATACCTCAATGTGACTCTGCCTTACTTATGTTTTCCCTGATTTCTATCATGAACCTTTTAGTGGAAAGAAATTAGTGATCCTAAGTTGTCTGATCCTGTGTTGGCTCTGAGATTCATGATATGCTAATTCCCTAAACCTCTATAAGAATTTTCATGCTCCTGTAACTATGTGTGCACTACATGTGCTCTATGTGTCCCCAATCCCCAACACCCCTGCATGTAGATTTGTTCTTCCTGCTTTGGTTCTGTGTTCTTTGAGTATTGCTAAGTTTGGTTTTGGCTCTATGTTTGATCTGCTGTTGTTTAATTATATAACTCTCTCTTTTCAAAAATTATTTTATTGAATGACTCCCTCTTTTATCTCATAAAATTGTTTCAAGCAAGTCTCTTTTAACACTGCTTTCTTACTAAAACCTTTTCAAAACTATATCAAGCACTCTCACTCTACTCTTAGGTCCTTAGACTCTGCCCCTCTAATATGTGGTTGCTTAGGGATCCCTATGAGATCCCTCTGAACTATGATGCATTAGAGATGGCTCTTCCACACCGCACTTACTCAATTATGGTTGTGAAATCTAGGTGTGAGCACTCCCCGGGATCCCTTGAGGTCCTTAGGGAACTCTGACACACCCGGATATGAGAAAGGCTATGAAACATTTGGGCATTTGAGGTTCTGAGAATTTGGGACTGTTTTCAGGATCCCTATAGTGTAACTTCTTATTTTTCCTTATCTACTTATGTAATTCATTCACATTGGTTTGTAATAGTTATTGTAAATGAATATTGGGGATTGATAGTGAAAAAGGGAGGGTAGCCACGTCTGTTGTCGATGTCAGTGGGGTAGAAACCATGCCTTAGGCTTACATTTCTATGTGCGTATTAGAATCCCTGTTTAGGATCGACACATGCAAATCATATCATACATTAGATATCATGCTCTTAAGTTTCATGTAGACTATTTCAGCATCACATTATTTTATCACTTAGAAATCATTCTTCAGGGTTAAACAATAGCTAACAAACTGTTATTTCTACACATTTTTTGAAGTCATGTTTAACAATGTTGTAATATTTAGTGCATCCTGCTTTAGGAACTCTGCATATCCTAAGATCATGTTGTGCATTTAGAAATCCTTCTTTAGGAACTCTGCACATAAATCATTCTGCATTAGATACCATGTTTTAGGATCTTGTTTGTACTCGCTCAATCACACCTAGTTAAACTCTTAACGCATGAAAAAGGATACAAAGTACGTCTCACCATGTTTTAAACAAACTGGTAATAACCTTTGTGTCTTTGCAACACTTAGAACATCATGCTTTAGGTAAAACAACTTCTAAACTATTTTAATAATTCTGGTAACTATTTTGCATTCTCCTACGCCTAGGCAAGCCTTAGGTAACCAACCTTTATAAAACTGGAAAACTGCTTCTTTTGTATTTACTGCTTAATGGTTAACAGGCTTAAAATCAGTAGGCAAGCTGATTAAGGCCCTGCTTCTGGATTTGTAAAATAAAACTACATATCTTCTGTGTTTTGATATTCACTTAGACATCATGTTTTAGGATCCTGTCTAATAATACTGCTCTTATTTGTGTTTCATTCGTGTTGTTTACGTGCATTATCTGTGGAGGTAAAGCTGAGCTTCTTAATTATCTTTCCTGCCTTTATCTGCTAAAGTCCTATCTATTCTTGCCTGTCGCCTAGTATTTTCTCCTTTCAACCTTAGGAGTCTGTTTAGAACTGCCTTTAAGTAGGGGTCCCAATCTCTTCCAGGACCATTAAGGAGGGATGGGTAACAACACGCATAGAGGTCATTAAATAAACTCGCTTAATAACCGCTAAGGGGTGGGGAAGGGTAGACATGGATATGATGTTCGGTGCGCTAATGCAAGGTGTAGCCCCTCATTGAGGAGTGATTACCGGGCATCGCACTGATGTGATCCTATAGGATAAACAACCTAGGACCCCTTATCCCTTACATATGTGTATTTAGATCATAACTTTTTCAAACCTTGCATATGTATTTTAGACCTTAAATCTTTTAAAACTTTAGCACATATGTGTGCTTAGACGGCGAATCTTCTCAAAAACCTTTATTTGTTTACCTATGTGCTTTTATTTCTTATGTGCTACCTGTTTTAAAGTTCACAAAGTTTGTTTGGTCGGGAACCACAGTTGTGGACTTCGAGGGGTGCCTAACACCTTCCCCTTGAAGTAATTTCAAGCCCTTACCCTATCTATGGTTATCCAATTTGTATTTGTAAATGACCCTTAGTAGGTGCCCTAACGCACCTTAATTCATTAGGTGGTGACTCTTCAATTCCTTACCCCTTTTCCCAAAAGGAAACGAGTTGTCCCAATAATGTCAAAAACTCTGACCGAACCGAAAGGAGAGGAAAAAGGGGGGCGCGACAATCCTTATTTTACATATTTGAAAGTTTTCACGAAAATTCTCATTTTCTCCAATTCAAATCACTACTTTAATGATAAAAATAAAGATGGAATCATGAAATATAATCAAATCCGAGTAACAACACTTAACCCAATCCAAACTGTGAAAATCTCCTCCAAAATCGCCCAAACCCGTGCTCTCTAGTCCAAAAAGTGATAAAATATCAAAACCCTCGAAATATAATACTTTATATTCTGCCCAGTGATTTACTCATCGTGATCGCGGAAGATGCTTCGCGATCCCGAAGTACAAATTATATGCTGCCAAAATATCCCTATGCGAACGCGAGAGCACAGCCGCTAACGCGGCACACAATCTCCATCAACCTTTGCGATTGCTTTGGTAACAATGAGAATGCGGAGAGTAAGACACCTGATGCCCCTTCCAATTCCTTATATGCAATCGTGTATGCCCTTACGCGAATGCGGTTGCCTCTCTGCGGCCGCAAAGAAAATAAAGTCAGCTTCCTAAGAACACAACACGGACGCGATTCTTTCACGTGACCATGATGAAGAACACCAGATAACAGCAATCAACATTCCAAAATAGAAGGAAATGGCTTGTAGCCCATCCGAAATGTACCCGAGGCCCTCGGGACCCCGTCCAAACATACCAACAAGTTTTATAACATAACGTGGACCTAATCGAGGCCTCAAATCACATCAAACAACATCAAAACTACGAATCGCACCTTAAATCGAACTTAAGGAACTTATGAATTTTCAACTTATACAACTCACACTGAATCATATCAAATCAACCCGGAATGACGTCAAAATTGCATGCAAGCCCCAAATGATACAACAGAGCTATTTCAACTCCCGAAATCGCAATCGAAACCCGATATCAACAAAGTCAACTCCCTGTCAAACCTCTCAACCTTCAAACCTTCAACTTTTCAACTTTCACCAAAATGCATCAAATCAACCTACGAATCTCCAAATCCAAGTTCGGACACATGCTTAGGTCCAAAAATACCATACGAAGCTATTGGAATCATCAAAATATCATTCTAGAGTCGTCTACACAAAAGTCAAACTCCGGTCAACTCTTTTCATTTAAGCTTCTAAAATAAGAATTGTTCTTCCAAATCAATTCCGAATCATCCAAAACCTGAAAATGACCACACATGAAAGTCATAAAACATAAATCGAAGCTGCTCGAGACCTTAAGCCATTAAACGGAACGTTAATTCTCAAAACGACCTGTCTGGTCATTACAGATGGCTCCAAATCGCCTTAAAATTTGCGGGCCCATCAGAAACAACCTAATGTAAAATAGCCATAGTTTACTATGAGTGTTTTTCATTTTTTCTCATTTTAGGGTCATAAAATAGGAATTCTGTATGATTTCTAACTTTTTGTGTGCTAATATACACACCATCTTCATGAATTCGGATGAGGAATTGCCTAAATTTTGTGGGCCCATCATAAATGATCTAATAAGAAANCTTCCTTCGACAGTCGGAAAGTCTCTTAGGCGGTCTGAGGATACCAGCTTCGCGGGACCGCAGTCCAACTCAAGGCTAAGCTTTACGGTCCTGCCGCTTTCTCGATCAACTAACCGAACTCTTGAAGACAAGGAAAGGGACTGATTCACAAAGGAGTCCGGCACCGACCCGGATAGATGATGCCCTATCGCACTCCCTTCGATCCGCTATCAATCCGCTTGATCAAACAAACGAAAACAGTCAAGTGATGCTTCTCTTTTATTGTAATCTTTTAGCAGGGAGCTTGGGATGGGCCCAAGTAAAGGCCAGCTAGTGTCCTATAGCGCGCTCCCTTTCTTTTGGTATCTTTCGCTTGGAACCTAATCCGCGAAATGGATACAAAAAAGGTGGCATATTTTTTCTCAATCGAGAGTCATTTCCCTTAGTGACTGACGAATGGAATCAACCAGATCTAATCATCACTTCGCCATTAGTGTTCCTCATTTTTTGGCGTTTTACGACCTTAAAATAGGATTTTCAGGATGATTCCAACTTTTTATATTCTAATATACACGCCATCTTCATGAATTCGGGTGACAGATTTTGAATCGCCTAAAATTTTATAGGCCTATCAGAAATGACCTAATGAATGATATTCATGGCTTTTTCATGATTGAGAAGCCAATATTTTTCTCTATTTTTTAGCGTTTTAGGGCCATACAATAGAAATTCAGTACGATTTCTAACTTTCCGTGTGTAATATCCATGTCATCTTCATGAATTCGGGCAACGGACTCCAAATCACCTTGAATTTTGTGGGCCCATCAGAATGACCTAATAAACAATAGTCTTAGTTTTTCCATGATCGTTCCTTTTTTAGAATTATAGAGCCATAAAATAGGAATTTAGGATGATTTCCTATTTTTCGTGTTTTAATATCCACGCCATCTTTATGAATTCAGGCGACGGGCTATGAATTCCCTAATATTTTGTGGGACCATGAGAAATGATCTAATGAATAATAGTCATTCTTCTCCATGACTTTTTCTCATTTTTTGGCATTTTAGGGCCATAAACGGGAATTCAAGATGATTTCAAATTTTTTGTGTGTTGTCAACGCCATCTTCATGAATTCGGGAAACGGGCTACGAATCACCTAAATTTAGTAGGCCCATAAAAATGAGCTAATAAATAATAGCCATCGATTCGCCATGATTGTTCCTCATTTTTTGGCATTTTAGGACGATAAACATGAATTCAGTATAATTTCTAATTTTCCGTGTGCATTAGTCCACGCTATCTCAATGAATTTGGACGATGAGCTCCGAATTGCCTAAAATTTTATGAACCCATCACAAAAGACCTTATGAACAATACACATAGCTTTGACATTATTGTTCCTCATTTTTGTCAGTGTTTTAGAGCCATAAAACAGGAATTCAGAAGGATTTTTTATTTTTTATATGCTATAATCCATGCCATCTTCATGAATTCGGGCGATGGATTCTGAATTGCCTTAAATTTTGTGGGCCCATAAAAAATAACCTAATAAATAATAGTCAAAGTTCACCATGATCGTTCCTCATATTTTGGCGTTTTAAGGCCATAAAATAGGAATTTATGATTATTTATAATTTTCGTGTGCTAATGTCCATAACATCGTTATGAATTTGGAAGGCAAGCTCTGTGTCGCCTAAATATTTGTGGGGCCATCAGAAATGACCAAATGAATAATAGTTATAGTTTCGCCATCAATGTTTCTCATTTTTTTGGCATTTTAGGGCCACAAAGTAAGAATTAACTATGATTTCCAATTTATTGTGTACTAATGTCCATGTCATCTTCATGAATTCGATAATTAAGTATGATTTCCAATTTATCGTATACTGATGTCCATGTCATCTTTATGAATTCGGGCGACGAGCTATGAATCCCCTAAAATTTTATGGGCCATTAGAAATGAGGTAATGAATAATAGTCATCAATGTGCTATGACAGTTCCTCATTTTTTCACGTTTTAGGACCATAAAAAAATTCAGGACGATTTTCGATTTTGCATGTACTAATGTCCAAGCTATTTTGTGGTTCCATTAGAAACGAGCTAATGAACAATAATCATTGCTTCACCATGATTGTTCCTCTTTTTTGAAATTTTAGAGCCATACAACAGCAATGTAATATGATTTAAAAATTTTCATATGCTAATGTCCATGCTATATTCATGAATTCAGACGACGGGCTCTGAATTACTTAAAATTTTGTGAACCCATCACAAACAATCTAGTGAACAATAGTCACGGCTTCATCATGATTATTCCTTGGTTTCTGATTTTTTAATACCATAAGATAGGAATAAACAACGATTTTTAATGTTTTGTATGCTATTGACCACGCCATCTTAATGAATTTGGTCGACAGACTCTGAATCGGCTAAAATTTTGTGGACCAATCTGAAACAATCTAATGAATAATAGTCAAGGTTCATCATGGTTGTTCCTCATTTTTTAGCGTTTTAGGGTCATAAAACATGAATTCAGGATGACTTTCAAATGTTCATATGATAATGTCCACACCATCTTCATGAATTCGTGAGATGAGCTACGAATCGCCTAAAAAATTTGGGGCCTATCAGAAAAGACATAATGAATAATAGTCATTTCTTTGCCATGATTGTTCCTTATTTTTTGGTATATTAGGACCGTAAAACATGAATTCGGGACGATTTTTTATTTTTCGTGTGCATAGTCCACGTCATCTTCGTGAATTCAGGCGATAGGCTCCGAATCGCCAAAGATTTTGAGGGTCCATTAGAAACAACCTAATAAGAATAGTCATAGTTTTCACATGACCGTTTCTTATTTTTTTAGCATTTTTTGCCATATAATATGAATTCTGGTTGATTATTTATTTTTCGTGTACTAATATCTAAGCCATCTTCATGAATTCAGGTGAGGAGCTTCGAATCGCCTAAAATATTGTTGTTCCATTAGAAACGATGGATGGACAATAGTCATTGCTTCCCATGACCGTTCTTTATTTGTTGGCGTTTTAGGGTCAAACTATTGATTATGTGTTGTCCACATGGCCAGTGGAGAAGCTAGAAATATTTATGAGGGTGTTCAAACTTGAAAGAAGTTAAAAACAATTCCCGACAAAAAGTGTTCAACATATGTTTTATACATTTAAAATCAACATTTTACTTATATACAATAATTTTTCGTAATATTTCGACGAAAGATGATCAATTGACCATCCTTAACAAAAGGTGGCTTCGCCCCTGTACGTGGCACATATCAAATACTATTGAAAATTAATTGGCAAAATAGTACTGGAGCGGATCCCGTTAAAGTAAACCAGATTAAATTTAAATAAATTTCGGCCAAATCCCTTGAATTATTAGCAAACAAAAGGTATAAAGCAAGTCATGTACTTTGGAATATGACATTAGATTTGGTAAATATGGTGCACAAAAGGATTCCATTATCAATCTAAATCTCCTTTCTCCTATAAGACTGTTGGGAATCAATTCTTTTCTTTTCAAGACCTTATCTCTTCAAAATAAATCTATACTCTTTTAATTATGTCCTCGATTTAGAAATCACCAATTTTATTAATTTGTTAAAAAAGCTGTTAAAACATAAACAAATAATTGAATGCCTACTTTTTTTAATTTAAGGATCGACTAATTTATGTGACAATATTTTTTTTAGTCCATTTAAAATGGAATAACTTATTTTTCTATTTAAGATAATTTAATTTTAATTGTCTTATTTATCCTTAGTTACATGGTTTTATAAGAGTACCTAAGGCGGATTAGTGGTTTATTTTCAAAAGGGATTTTATTTACCGTAGCTTTNTGATGCGCCACACGACTTACCCAATAGCTTTTCGATTGTTGGCACCGACTCCCCCTTTCAAAGTAAGATAGTTTCGAACAACATATATGATATTGTAACTTTACTCTTTTCATCCAACTCGAAATATCGTAAGAGAAGCACTTTTACGCCCAAAAAGTCCCATGTCTTTCCGGACCAACCACCGGCGATTTCCGACAAGTCTTTTCCCGGGGGAGCGGAAAAAGAAAAGGTTCACTTCTTTTTCGCCAGGTTTCATTCGATTTGTTGTGGATTGAATGATGGAAAAACCAGCAAGCTACGGCCTTTTAACTTCCTATCGGCCCTCTTCTCTGTTCTAGGTCCTTTCCTCACTGAGGTCACATAAATATCATGGTATATTTAAAACGGTAAATTTCAAATGTCACGCAAACCGAAAAGGATGGGGTATTTGATAATTCCATTAAATAGCTAGTAAATATCTTTTATTTCTCGATTAGCACTTTTAATGACTAGGACAATTTGATTTATAAATGAGAATTAGATTCTAAAAAATGGCCCTGTTATGCTTTTAGTTCCACCATACATGTGTAGGAAAGAGGAATAACATTTCTGTTCAGCTACTTTTTAAATAGTATTTTGATTCATTTTAAATACTTTTTTGCATTTTCAAAAACTGCCCCTAAAGTTAATTCAAAATCTAACTGATTTCCATTGTTCCAATTGTGTTTTCCTAGCTAGCACATTGGCTGCACTTAGAAAAATTCTTTTGCCAAACTTTTAAAGATTCTTTGGACATTGAAATACAAATCTTTATATAAATAGCCCTTAAAATCCTTTACTAACTCTTATATAGAACAAATTTTACAAAAATAGCCATGAAGTTTCTTGTATTAGTTTCATGGTTTTGCCTCACTATATTCTTGCAAACATTGCAATACTCCACTTGTACTTTTATCCCAAAATCTACAAATCATAAACTCATCTTGCAGAATGAAAACATGGAAAAGAGTAAGTTTTTTGTCTCTAAACCCCTGTCCCCTTTCTTCATTTTTTTGTTGAGGTTAGTTTTTAATTTAATTAATCATTAATAGGGTTTGATTATCATATACGAAAATTTATTTTCAACTAACACCTATGTATATGATCAATGGAAATTTTAAAATTTCACTATAACATTTTTGTTTAGTATATATAATACTGGTCTCAGGTGAATTTAAAATGAAACGACATAATCAGTAAGAGTTTATATAAATGACCTTATAATTTGCTTGCCATTGAGGAATAGTAGTAATACTAGTTGTTGTTAATTATTTGATAATTACCTATCAATTGGGATAAAACGTTCCGCACTTATATTGGTGTTCCGCACTTATATTGGTGTTCCGAACTTATATTGGGATTATTAAATTTGGATATAAGATCGAAAATCACATATTAAAGGGTAAAACGTTCCCTAACCAAGGCGACTCCCTTCGATAAGTTCTTGGTTTTCTTTGTGTATGCAGTTACAAATGATACATTGGTTGAAAGTAAGGATGTGCATAAAGTTGTTCATCAGAGAAGAGGAGTATATGGTGGAGCAGACCTTCTTCGTAAAGGACCTAAAAAGAATGGAGCCAATTACATGTTTCAAAGGCCAATTTCAGTGTACTTTTTGCTCTTTTTTCTTCTTGCCTTCATTCTCTAACACTCTAAGTACATGTATACTCATTGTCGTACACAAGATTTTTTATAAGCGGTATCACACTTTGAAGAACTGAACAAATAAATAACTTATTGTGTTGTAAGCGGTGTTATTTTCTATATTTATCCTTAATATTTTTGCTTTTATTATACATAAATAGTAAAAAAATTCGACAAAGCGGTCTCCCGTGACACCGCATAAGACAAGGTGTATACGCCCCTAGGTATACTAGCAATCCCTCGGTCCCAATTTACTTGATGATGTTTGGATTTCGAGAGTTTAACAAGTTGTTCTTTGGCCATAATTTTTTATATATTTATATTACTTATTGTAACATATAGTACTTTTTATGTAGCACGATGTTAGATAATACTGAATATGTTGTTGTTGTTGTTGTACAGTACTTTTTATGTAATTTTCAAAAATATAAATTTTATCCAAAAGATTAAGAATTTGATATTCAAATAGTATACTGTCAAAATTAAAAAATTTGAATCTCGAAAAATAAAAAATGGCACATAAATTGAGACAGAGAAAGTAACTAATTGTGGCAGTCGAAAAATATTGGTTTCTTTCTTGTGTCTCTTTTAGGGCGTCTTTGATATAAAGAAAAATATTTTCGGGAAAAAAATAAACAAATTCCATAATAGACCTTATCTCTTCCATACTCCAAACACCTCATCCCACCAATTAGCCCCAAAACGTGGGTGAAATGTTTTGACAGATTTTCCATTGAAAAGCCATTGGAAACTTTTTTTATCGACAAGAAAAAAAAAAAAAAAAAAAAAAAAAAAAAAAAAAAAAAAAAAAAAAATATATATATATATATAAATGAATTTTAAATATATTGTATCAACGGAATTAATGTTCCAATCATAAATTGTATTTCTTGTACTAG
Organism: Nicotiana knightiana; assembly: GCA_005239525.1. NCBI lineage: Eukaryota > Viridiplantae > Streptophyta > Magnoliopsida > Solanales > Solanaceae > Nicotiana > Nicotiana knightiana. Next base: position 58,453 of record ML386339.1, on the reverse strand, counting down.
TACCATTTTCAACGGCTTGACTGCAGGATTAGAAGCTTCACGTTTTATTTACGTTAAGAAACTACACCCACCAACCAAACAGACATATAGAGTTTGAAAATTTCTTGTAAATCTTGGGAATTTCTTGTATCCAATTTTATTATTAATTCTTATACTTCCTTCTATCTTGTATTTCAATTTAGCTTAATATTTCTACTTGAAGCAATGACATTTGTTTAAAGCTAGAGCCGTCAAAATGAGATTGACTTATGAGATCAGACTAGTCCAGTCCGCTACTTGAGTATAGTTGGACTAACATGTTTTTAGTCCATTTAACAGTGAGGTTTATAGGTCTGACTCAAGTTAGTCTATCAGCCGTTGAGGCTAGATCGAGGCTGGGCAGTGGGCACAGCCAGCCGGTGCGCCAAAACAAATTTGAATTTAAAATTAAAATTAAAAAATCAAGAAAGAGTCAAAGAGACAAGTCTTACTCACAACTAACACTTAACTAAATGAGTCTTTTGATTATTGATTGATAATTTGTTGCAATTTAATGGATAATTTTAAAGTTTTATTAACAATTGAACCCTTTTGTATGAAAATATAAATGATTTTCTTGAGTACTATGAAGTTTATGTAACATTGACATATTCTCTTGTAAACTTTTATGCTTTTGCAACTTTTACTTACTCATTACACATTATCATATGGTAGTAATGTAAAAAAAATTTGCATGATTTTAGGTTCAAATATAAACTGAAAAAAATATTCTTTTAAAACAGAAAATAAAAAAATAAAAGATGAAGGGCTCGCTCGTCCTAATTTGGGGGCCGCTTTGGATTGGGTTGGGCTATCTATTTTACGACCCGTTCTGAAGTTGTGCCGTCCTATCCTAGCCCATCAAATTTTATGTCTCGTGAAGCCTGGTCTGGACTAACTTATTTTGACAGCTCTACTTAAAAGGCTATTAAATATTTTATTGACCATTAGAAGTTTGAAAACTTATTTTCTTCCGTTTCTTACTACATTTAATGATAAAAATTTAATTATAGATGATCAAAATCAGCATTTACATTTCTGATCTATTTGATCTGATTATAAGATAGACTTGAATTAAATTAACAATATTTTTTCCTCCAATATAAAAAGGGGTCACTACATCAATAACCTTTTCTTATAAGGTTGTAACCAAAGTAATTAAAGAAAATAAATGGCTTCTTCTTTCATTATTACCTCATTTCTTGTATCTTTTCTTCTATCCATCCTCTTCACATCTACAATTGTGAAGGGAGATTTAATTAGTGACATTTGCGTCAAGACATCCGATCCTTCTCTATGCGAGAAACTTATAAGATCAGATCCTCGTTCTAAAACAGCAGATCTTGAAACCTTAGGCGCGATCACGTTCAACATGGCTTCTAAGCTTATCGAATCAACGGCTACTGTGGTGGCTTCTCTTCGCGATAACGCGAAGGATCCAACCCTAAAAGGACTATATTCTTCGTGTTCGTCGTATTATTATTTTTTAGAAATGAATAAAGAAATTGCCAAGGAATCTTTCTTGAACAAAAAATATGGAGAGGTAGTTAGTTCTATGTTTCTTTCAATGGGTGATTTACATGCATGTGACAGCAGTTTTTCAGAACATTCAGTAGTTGAAGATGAGAAGCTAAAACAAGTTAGTTTATTACTGCAACAAACTTGTAGTGCAATTACAATTATAGCCATTCGTCTCTAAATCATGAATCCAAAAAAAAAAAATTACAATTTTGTGATGTGCTATAATATAAATTAATTAGTTAGCATCCCAATTTGCTAATTGCATTTTCTTTTTTCATAGTGGAGCCTCAAAATGAAATTTCTTTGAATTCGATCGATAAATTTTATTACTTGGAAGGTGGTTATTACAGTACTAATTTAAGTAACGTTATTTTACCAACAAATTAAAATTCAAAAGTGTTGCTTAATTTCCAACCATTAAATATGTAAATCATATGGTCACACTACTAAAAATTCTGAAATTCTCGACGGAATGTATCGACGGTAACATAATATCTTGCCATTTAATTTGACGGTTTTATCGACAGGAAAGTGGAAACATTCGGTGAATTATAAGTTATACAGTCAAACCTTTTTATAATAATTTTATTTCTGATATTTTTTGGCTGTTATAGTGAAGTATTGTTATAGAGGACATTTATTATAACATAACATAATAATCGATTATGAGAAACACTTGGCATTTATGGTGAATGACTATTATATAGGGATGCTGTTACATAGAGGTCCGACTATAATTGATTTTCGAGAGGCGCTTTCCATGGTTGCAATTGAAATATACAAACATTATAAGAAACTAGTTTATTATTGTTGAGTTCCGCGTTGTGGATTTCCTCGGCTCATTATATGGTCTTCGGCAATCCTCCTCTGAAGAGGGGGGAGGGGTGTTGAGTCCCACATCTACTAGATGTAGATTTTTTGGACTCCTTATATGGTCATGGACAATCATCACATCTTAAGTTATTTTCTGGAATTAAGTTTGGTCTAAGGTCCATTTATCAATTACTGCTAGATTAATTTTGTTATTGTTATTTTAATGAGCTATATGTGTATGTGTGATAGACGAATTGTAAGATGGTATAATGATTAAAAAGTTATATGATTAACTTGACAGAGGCGGATCTAGAATTTGAATTCTATAGGTTCAACTTTTAAAAAATTTAATAGTGAACTCATTATATTTTTAAATTTATGTGGTCATATCAATTATTTGTCCCTATTTTAGATAATTTTTATACATAAATTTATACTTTGTGTCAAAAGTACTGAGTTAATATGAACTTGGTACTGCTACGTTGGATCCACCCTTGCGACTAGGACTTAATAAACAAGTAGTGAGCTTTGTCTACTACGATGGCTAGCTTTGGACCTCAGACGCAAGGGCAAATGTAGCTTATCGGCTATGGGTTCGTTTGAACTCATAACTTTCGATACGAAGTTTGTAAAAATTTACTAAACTCTCAACTAATCTTATAATTGAGCCCATAATTATAACAATATAATGAGTTTAATACCGAAAATATTAAAAGTGAATCTATTAAGTTTAAATTTTGAATTCGTCTCTGCTCAGACATAATTAGACTTTTCACTATGGTTAAGTAACTTTAGATGAGCATTGAGCGCTAAGGATTAAGCGATCACTTTACACGATGGCTTAGGATTTAAGGTATTAAGAGGATTTTTAAAAAAAAATTTAGACATTTAAAAAAATGTCTAAATTAACATAGACTTGATTGAGATCACACTTCTTTTGGCCAGATTACAAGAAACGAGAAATTAACATAAACATAAGGAGCTAATAGAATTTATATTATAGCTCTTAATAAATTTGTGAAAAGTTATAATATTTTTTTATCGTCTAGAGACGAACGGCCATAACAATAATAGCACTACAATATTGTTCCAAAGAAAAACTAGCTTGTTGTAGCTTCTCATCTTCAACCACTGAATGTTCAAAAAAGCTACCATCACATGTCAATAAATCACCAATTGAACGACTCATAAAATGGACAACTTCACCACATTTTTTGGCCTTAAAATAACCCTCTGCATTTTCCCTACTTAGTTCTACAAATGCATATTGGTCAATACACTTTGAGTATACTTCTTTTAGTGTCGCGTTCGTCGTGTTATCGCGAAGAGAAGTCACCAGAGCGGATGTTGAGTCGATAAGTTTGGAAGTCATGTTGAACGTGATCGCGCCTAGGGTTTCAAGATCTGCGGTTTTAGAACGAGGATCTGATCTTATAAGTGTTTCGCAAAGAGTAGCATTGGGTGTTTTGGTGCAAATATCACTAACTAAATCTCCCTTCACAATTGTTGATGTGAAGAGAATGGATAGAAAAAAAGATACAAGAAATGAGGTAATAATGACAGAAGAAGCCATTTATTTTCTTTGCTTAATTTGCTCACAACCTTAATTTGCAAAGGTTATGCTGTAGTGACCCCTATTTATATTGGAGGAAACAAATTGTGAATTTAATACACGCTTATCTTATAATCAGATTAAATTTAGATCTTTGAATTGCAAATGCAGATTTTGATCATCTATCAATAAATGTAATAAGAAGAGAAATACAAAAATAAATCGTCAAATTTCAAATGGTCAACAAAACATTTAATATAGTCGGATTGAGCAAATGTTACTGCCTCTGGTACAAATCTTAAATTAAATTGAAACACAAGATCGAAGGAAGAATAAATAAATAAATAAATATATATATATATATATATATATATATATATATATATCGAATTGGATGCAAGAAAATCTCCAAACACAAGATAGAATGAAGAATATTAAGGCTTTGAAGTTTCACAGAAAATTTATTTTAATATAACTTAGCACATATATAAAGTAAAATTCCCTCGTTTGAGGCATCAATCGTGTAATGACTCGACCGACTATTTTGCTTTCTAGAACCCCGTACCCCTAAATAAGACTCCCCGTGCTTGTTTTTATTGATTTACGACTTGCGGGGATGGTTGGTTCAGGATTTGGAAGCGTTTGGATTGGAATCAGGACACTTGGTTCCTTAAGGTTGGCTTAAAAGGCCAAGTTTGACTTCGGTCAACGTTTTGAGTAATGACCTCGAAATTGAAATTTGACGGTTCCAATAGGTTCGTATGATAATTTCGCACTTGGGTGTGTGTTCGGAATGGGTCTCGGATGACCCGAGAGCGTTTTGGCGCCAAATAGTGAAAATTGGATTCTTGAAGTTTTAGAAGTTCTATAAATGTGGTTAGGGACGTATTTTGGTGATATCAAGGTCCAAACAGAATTTCAAGACCAGAAATAGTTCCGTAATGTCATTTATGACTTACACGCAAAATTTGGTATCATTCCGAGTAGTATAAGTACGTTTCGACACGTTGGAAGTAGATTGAAGAACTTAAAGTTCATAAGTTTGATACAAATGATTTTAGGGTGCGATTCTTAGTTTTAATGTTGTTTCGGGCGTTCTGAAGATTTGAGCGAGTCCGTTTTATGATTTAGAACTTGTTGGTATGTTTGGACGTGGCCTCGGGGGCCCCGGATACAATTCGGACGTCGCGAGAGTCGAGTCTAAGCTCAAAATGAGTTGCTGGTGCACCAGTTCTAGTGCGTCCGCACCTGCGATTGGGCAGCTGAAGATGTGAGCTCGCAGGTGCAGGCGAAGCTGCACAGATACGGCCCAATAACGGAGCCCAGGTTCCGTAGATGCGGTCCCTTTTTCGTAGAAGCGGAACCGCAGGTGTGTTCACCTGTCCGCAGGTGCGGCCCTAGCCGGTCATGCCCCTTTCCGCAGATGCAGATAATGTCTTGCAGAAGCGAGACCGCAGGTGCGGTCCACGCACGGCAGATGCAAAAATCGTTGAAGGCAGTGACCTTCATTTAATACGGGAGTTTGCTATTTTTTACTCACTCCACTCAATACTTGGGAGATTTGGGAGCTTCAAAAGGGGAGATTTCAACCTAGCTTTGTGAGGTAAGTAATTCCTATATAATGTGAGTTTAATAAATAGTTTAAGGGTAGATTAGAACATGTAAATTAGTAAAAATTATGAGTTAGAGTAAAACCTAGAGTTTTGATAAAAATAAGATTTAACCACGAAATTTGTTATGGAATCTAGTAAAAAATCACATATTCTTGATCCTAAGGTTATGGGTAACAACTTTCTTTAAGAATTTTCGGAATCCGAGCATGTGGATCCGGGGGTGAATTTTAGGAATCTTGCAAATTAGTTTGCGCTCACTTAAATGGTAGAATTATGAACTCTTGAGCATAGATTGATTAGTTTAAGTAATGTTTGGCTAGTTTCGAGTTGTTGGGTGTTAAATTTGGAGGTTTGAGCGCGTTTTTGAATTGGGAAGTAGGCTTGATACGAGGTAACTCTCCCTTCTAACCTTGTAAGAGGGAATTAACCCCATAGGTGAATTAAATACATGTTTGAACCTATTTGTGGGGGGCTACGTATGTACGAAGTGACGAGAGTCCGTGTGTAGCTACTAGTATGCTATTGTCCGGGTAGTTTAGGATCCGTATCATGCTATATTTGAAATGTCGTGCCCTTGTTTGCCAAAATAATTACCTGAATCATGTTAGAAATTTATAAAAGAATTGTATGAGGTTAGACTCACTTACTTGATTGGTTGTATGAAATACTTGACTATACATGGGAAATTTATGTGTTCTTGAAAATAAGTTGTTATTTGTGGATCGGGCCGAGCGTCTCGGCAGTAAATAGATACATCTATGGTTCACGCCATTTGACCCTCTGGCAGTGCACAGTTTAATATTATGTTGGATCGGACCGTACGACCTCGGCATGATATGCACATGTTATTTATCTGAAGTTTTCCGTGATTTATATTGCTTGATTGCTTGAAATGTAAGTTGTCACATGGTAAGGCCAAGATTGACATGACCCTTATGAAAGATTTTCTAACTTTTCTTGATCTTAAACTGTCGTTGTCATTCATGCTATACCTACTTAACATAACACTTAAATTATATCATTGTTGGCCCTAGTGCGTGTCAAGTCACTCCTCGTCACTATTTCTTCGAGGTTAGACTGGATACTTACTGGGTACATATTGTTTATGTACTCATACTACGCTTCTGTACTTAATTGTACAGGATCTGAGGCAGGTGCATCTAGCTACCAGTTTGGTGCTCATTCTTGATACTTGATCGACATTCCACGGTGATCTGCTCCATTCTGAGGCCGTTCAACAGCATATTGGTGTCACGACCCAAAATCCATTAAGGTTGTGATGGCGCCGGACACCACTGTCGGGCAAGCCAATCATTTAAATAGTTAATAAAATCTTTATTTATTTATTTAATTTTTTAAATCCTTGAAGTCACTCTTTTTTAAAAATAATAATTAGCGAACTTCCACTGAGAAATCAACAATATCTTTGGCAAATTTAAATAGTGAATATATCCCATAATTTCCCCAGAACCCGGTGTCACAAGTGCATGAGCAAATATCTAAGAATTATACATGTATTACAATACTTGTCCGGAATACAAACTGGACAAAAAATTTAAAATAAGTACAATACATCTGAGGAAGACTCTGCCGGTTGCGGGTCATCTCCGGATGGTGCAACTCGTCTAAGTCTCCAAGTCAGTCACATCACTGCGTCAAGCAGGGCCACTATCTATGAATGTACCTGTGCAATAAAAATGAACAACAAGTGTAGCATGAGTACGAAAACAACGTATACTCAGTAAGTATCCCGCCTAACCTCGAAGAGGTAGTGACGAGAGGTCGAATTTGACACTTGCTAGAGGTCAATTTAATGAAATCAAGAGTGACACTAAACATGGATATCATAGGCAATTTAACAAGTAGCGACAGGAAATAGCAACTTCTTTCACATTTAATATTCTTAAATCCTCGTCATTTCAGTTGACAATTTAAAATTTCCAGGCCAGTAATCAGGTAAAAATCATAGCATATACGCAGTAAATATCATGCGCAAGCAATGCCGAGGGTCGAACGGTCCGAACCAACATAAATGTAAATTGTGCACTGCCGAAGGGTTGAACGGCGCGAACCATAGATGCATCTATTAAACTGCCGTGGCGTACGACCTGCTCCCATGAGAGTAGTGGAAGAAATCACCCCGCTCGCGCAATATAAATTGTGAAGCGGTCACACACAGTCATGCACATTTAAACAGTCCACCCCGACTACATCGGGAAAACAAGTATTCAAGTAAATGACAATTTCTCTTTTGATGGTCACAAAAATAGTATTTAAATCTTTTCCAGAAATTCATTTACCAAGTTTGATAAGGTTTAAACACTTTATTTTCATCAATACGGTTACAAGTACGGCAAATAAAACAAGTCTTTGGGTCCTAGACTACCCGGATATAAGCATAATAGTAGCTACGCACGGAATCTCGTCACCTCGTGCGTACGTAGCCCCCACAAATAGTAGCACATATTTAATTATTTCACCTATGGGGACAATTACCCCTTACAAGGTTAGAAAGAAGACTTACCTCACTCTGAAGATTCATAACCGGCCTCAAAGCCCTTCCGACGACTCAAATTGATGCACAACTCCCCAAAACTATCCAAATAACGGGCAAACCAATGAAAATATACTATAATACTTATAACAATTAAATTTATATAAATTCCCAATTCCGCTCGAAAAGTTGACAATATTGCCCTCGGGCCCACATGTCCAGATTCCTAAATTTTTCGAAGATAAAGATTACCCATGACTTTACTAAATCCAATATATAATTTATTCTTAATTTCATGCTCAAATTCGTGGTCAAAATCCAAAAATACACATTCTAGGTCTTTGTTCAAAAATCCCAAATTCCTACCAATTTCATGTCAAATCTATGTATAATCCAAGTGTTTTAACTCAAAGATGGGAAGAAATCACTTACCTAAAGTTTCTTGATGAAGATCCTCCCCTGAAGCTCCCCAAAATCGCCACATCAAAAGAAAATGGGAGAAGAATGGCCAAAATCTCGGTTAAAAATAACACATTGCCCAGGCGACTCTTCTATGCGATCGCATCCCTCCAACTGCGATCGTATAAGCCAAATCCCAGCTGCCGCCAGTAATGCACAATGCGATCGCACACATTCTCCCACGATCGCATAAGCCAAAAATTCAACAGCCTTCAAAATGCATTGTGCGATCGCATACTACACCACGCAATGGTATAAGCCAAAATCCAACAACCTCAAATTTTCCTTCTATGCGATCGCACTCCCCTACCTGCAATCGCATAAGCCAAATTCCAGTCCTCCAATTTCCTTCTATGCGATCGCACTCCCTTACCTGCGATCGCAATGCACACCAGCTACACCAGAAAACAGCAGCAACAATTCACTCAAAATTGACCCGAAACCACCCCGGAACACACCCGAGCCCCCCCCGGGACCCCGTCCAACCACACGACTCAGTCCCATAACATCCCATAGACTTGATCGAGGCCTAAAATCACATCAAACAACGCCGAAACCACGAATCGCACTCCAATTCGAGCTTTATGAACTTTGAAATTTCAAACTTCTACATTCGATGTCGAAACCTATCAAATCACGTCCAATTGACCCCAAATTTTGCACACAAGTCACATTCAACATTACGGACCTTCTCCAACTTTTGAAATCGCATTCCGACTCCGATATCAAATTTTCCACTTCCGATCAGATTTCTCAATAACCTTTAAATTTCTATCTTTAGCCAAATGGCTTCAAAATAACCTACGGACCTCCGAATTCACTTCTGATTGCGCTCCCAACTCCAGAATCACCATACGGAGCTATTCCCAGACTCGGAATCCTAAACGAACATCAATATCACTAATACACTTCAACCCAGACTTATGAAGTTTCTTCTAAAATGCTAACTTCCACAATACACGCCGAAACGCTTTCCGGGTATCCAAAACCGGATCTGAACATACGCCCAAGTCCAAAATCATCATACGAACCTGCTGGAACCTTCAAATTCTGATTCTGAGGTCGTTTACTCAAAAATCCAGTCTTAGTCAATTCTTCCAACTTAAGGCTTCTGAAATGAGAATTTTCTTTCCAAATTGACTCTAAACTTCCCGTAATTCAATTCCGACCACACCTACAAGTCATAACACCTGAAATGAAGCTGCTCATGGCCTCAAACCGCTGAACGACGCTCTAGAGCTCAAAACAACTGGTCGGGTCGTTACATTCTCTCCCACTTAAATATATGTTTGTCCTCGAACGTGCTAAGAACTGCTTCAGAGTTGTCTGAAACCACTGTTAAACAGCTCGTGGTACCACCACTCAATTGAGTACATTAGCTCGGTCAAATCCGAAGATATCCTCTTTCATTTAGACATTGGGCCTTAGAACCAGGTCTTCAACATCTGAAATCCTCTGCCAAGCCTGTTTCCAATATATGAACACCGTATCAACTACCACACGCTGTACCAGAACATGACTGCATACCTTTGCTGAATTAGCACCATGCACCGCATAGTTCATCATCTAACCACAATGACACTCCCTGAACCTTAATAGCCAAAATTTCATGAATCTGATGCTCCCGATGCACCTCATGACACATATATATAAATCCTTCCATAACGCTTACGATACCACCACAACGGAGGAAATGTATAGAAATTCACAACCAACTACAAAGTTAACCAAGCATTGAATCTCTCCTCTTGCCTAGAATCATCACCTCATTACTAACAAAATAATGGTATTTTTCCTTTAATACACTTCACATAATCTTATCGCACTGATCCCTGATCCAATAGTCTCGTCTCACCCCAGTACGAACTGCTCAGACAACAAATCACCCCAGACATGACCAACAGTCTCACATGATGCCACAACGTGCCAATAGGCCACAACTCGAACATGATACACAATGAAATGAATTACGAAAGGAACTACTCAACTCCCGCAATTAATATGAACCTTCCTCCGAAAAGCAGGAAGCAAAACACAAGAAATAGATATAGGGAACCTTACTCAACATCACATTATTACGGCGTGCAACCCGATCCAAATGACATACCCGTGGCGGCGTGCCACCCATTCCACACATGAAATTTACATAAGGAGATACACACCGACCTAAAATTCTCATTACCACAAAATATCGAATACCGGTCACAAGCACGCTAAGTGCATAATATCATCATGGGGAGAATGATAGAGCCATACGCTACAAAAGTTCAAGCATGACTGAGGTTCGATACATAACCTGAATCTCAAGAGCCATCCTGCTTGCATAACATCATCACTACGCGGAAATCTCAACACATAAGGAATTATCAAGCCGTTTCCCAACTCACACGGCACAACATAATATTACATGAGATGAATGAAGACGGAACAACATCTGATGTTCTAATACCTTTCCATGAAAAGTGCAATACCGAAATGAACACGCCTGGCTCATATAGATCCCATATTCATATTTGAATTCATTCACCACCCTCAAACCGATTCTGCTCGCACTGAACTAGACTGATAGCCTTACTTGGGTCCATATTCACCCACTTCCTCTCATAATACGCAAGAACAACCATCATAGCCGGGGAAACACCCCACAATCCACAATCAAATTAATCAAACTCCTTCCAGGTATAAATTCTCAAATAAGAAATATTACACATTCTTTATACTCTGTCCAAATCTTCAATCCATAAAGTGACTGCATGTCACACTCATACGATCCTCCCGTGGTCACACTCCCACAACCTTCCACAGAAGGTAGCAAGTCTGCACATCCACCACTATCCACACTAACGCTATAAAATAAATCAAGAACCCATAACTAGGGTGCAAAGCCTCTTTCACCAAACACCGATTGTAACGACTCGGCCGGTCGTTGCATGAGATTTACCCCGTTTCCCCCATTTCTGATTTATCATATATTTTTTAGTCTGTTTATGTTGTGTTGGGTCAGTTGGTTTGGGTTCGAAGTGGTCATGGTGAGAATTGAGGCATTTAGTCTCTTAAAGTAGCCTAATAGTTGAAAAAGTCAACTAAGAATTGACTTATTGGTGAACGACCTAGGAATGTGGATTTTATGGCTCAGATAGCTTCGTTAGGTGATTTGGGACTTAGGAGTGTATTCGGAATGGAGTTTTGATGTCCGGTGTAGAATTAGGCTTGAATTGGCAAAATTTAATTTTTGGCAATTTCTTGTCGGTAGTGGAAAATAGGCTATCGGGGTCCGAATGGGATCCCGGAAGTTAGAATAGGTCTTTAATGTCGTTTTGGATATGTGTGCAAAATTTTAGGTCAATCGAAGGTGTTTTGGCAGGTTTATCGATCGTTGGCAAAATTTAGAAGTTTCAAAGTTCATAGGTTTGAATTTGATGTAATTTTGGTGTTTTCATGTTGTTTTTGGTGTTTCAAAGGATCGACTAAGTTTTACTGATGCTATGGGGTGTGTTGGTATGTTTGGTTGGGGCCCCGAGGGGCTCGGGATTGATTTCGGATGGTTGGCGGAGTTTTGAACTTAGGAATTTGCAGCAAATGGCTGCTAGAGTAAAGTTTCTGGTGTGGCCGCACCTGCGGATGGGTAGGCACAGGTGCGATGCCGCAGGTGCGAAGGTCCATCCGCAGGTTCAAAAGGAGGCTAGGCAGGAGGAGTCCGCAGGTGTGAAGAGTTGGCCGCGCCTGCGAAGCCGCAGGAGCGGAGAAGGGATCGTATGTGCGATAATTGGTCCGTTAGTGGGATTTCGCAGGTGCGCACCTGGGACTTCAGGTGCGGGTCCGCAAGTGCGAGGAAAGGTCTGTAGGTGCAGATTAGCTGGGCAGAACAATATAAAAGAGTGCCTCCACGAAATTTTGGTTATTCTACCATTGTTGCATGCAGTTGGAGCTTATTTGAGGGCAAATTGAAGAGAGAATTCGAGGATCTTCAGTGGAGGTAAGTTCTCGGATTATTAAAGTCATTTCTATGCTATTTTATTCGGATTAGGCTTGTAATTTGAAGGATTAAAGTAGAAATGTTTGGAAAAATGGGAGGAGGATTTGGAAAATTCTTTTGGCAATTTGGGTATGGAATTATGGTCCGATTATGGTGTTTTTGGTATGTGTAGAATCGTGGGAGGACAAGATTTCTAGTGATGTAAATTTTATCGAATTCCGCGACGCCGTCCCGGGGCTCGGGTTTGGCCGAATTTTGAGATTTTTGTATAAATTGATAGTTTTCGATTGGGTTGTGTTCCTTTAGCATATATTGAAGATGTTACCCTGGTTTTGGTTAGATTCGGAGAAATCGGGATCCAATTTGAGGGGCAAGAGCATCGCAGATTAGTGTTGTGGCCCGGTGGAGGTAACTAATGGTTATAAATCTTGTCCCGAGGGTTTGAAACCCCGGACGTCATATTTCTCACTATTTTTAGAATGACGCACATGTCGAATGACGAGTATGTGGCGCGCACTGATTTTTGGATTGGACTTGTTCTTCTCCGCGACAACTATTGAGTTGCGTATTTTACTCTAAATCATATGTTAAACTGTGTTCTAAAGACTATTGTTATATTTGGCCTATAAGCCATGTTTGGGGCCTCGTGCCGACTTGTTTAGACCTATTGGGGGCTTTTTACTGCTATTTCCTCACTATTTATTGATGATTTCAGTCAGTCATATTGTGCTTACTGTTTTCGAAACTCAGCCTTATTTACACTACTTTGAGATTTAAAAAAAATATGTTTTCGGTCGAGTACCCCGTTTTACTGATACGCCCGAGGGACTTTTGAGAGGTTCTGACTGAGTGAGGCCGAGGGGATGATTGTGAGGACATGATACGCCACGAGGTGGCTTGATATTAGCGCTTGGGCTGAAGGAGCCCCTCCGGAGTTTGTACACACCCCTAGTGAGAGCAGGTACCTACTGAGTGCTGAGTGCTGAGTGCTGAGTGCCGAGTGCCGAGTGATAAGTGATTGGGAGGCATGAGTGACAGTGAGGTTGCCCGAGGGGATGATACTGAGTCGCTGTGAGGTGCTGAGTGATGTTCTGCCCGAGGGGCGATTTATAATTCATGTTTTTTCCCGAGGGGATACTTATGATTTATTTCATTTTCATACTAAATCTTTCGATTTGAAATTGTTGAAAATACATTTTTCAAAGGATTTTCTGAAGTTGGTTTTAAGGCATGATTATTTTATATATCTATGTATATACTGTTGGAAAGAAACGCTGTGCATATTGCGAATTGATGATATTGATTTTTATGTATTTTCTTGCCGCTTAAACTTGATTTATTTTCATTACTATTGAGTTGGCGTACTCACATTACTCCCTGTACCCCTGTGTGCAGATTCAGGTGCAGATACCGAGCATTTGCTATCTATTCTGTGCAGAGCCGGAGTGCGGGATATAGAGGTAGCTTTTCAGCGTCCGTAGAATCTCTATTTTCCCTTCTTTGCTGTATCTAGCTATTCGTTCGGAGGTTTTGTATTATAATAGTATACCTTTTGGCATATTTTTCATAGATGCTCATGACATGTTGGCTCCGGGTTTTTGGGTTGGTTGGACTGTTTAACTGTTTATTTTGCCTAATGGATTTAGTAAATTCTATATACTTTATGAAATGCTTGCAATTGGTTGGTATTTTGGAAAGAAACTATAAATAAGTGATTATTGGCTAGCCTAGTTCAACGATAGGCGCCATCACGACCGATTTTTGATTTTTGGGTCATGACAGTTTGGTATCAGAGCCTAGGTTACATAGGACTCTACGGTCATGAGCAGGTTTAGTAGAGTCTTGCGGATCGGTACGGAGACGTCTGTACTTATCTTCGAGAGGCTGCAGAACTCTTAGGAAACATCTCTATCTTTCTTGAACTCTTTCGTGCTAATCTATTGATTCTTGAAATCTAAACTTACGTTGTTTCATTCTCTCACAGATGGTGAGGACACGCAATACCGATCAGGGTGACCAGACACCAGCTAGAGGTCGAGGCCGTGGTAGAGGTAGGGGGCCAGCCCGCGCATCATCCAAGACTGTACCACAAGAACCCCCTATCGTTCAGGATCAGGTTCCCACCGATGATGCTCCAGCGGGATAGGCTCTGGCACCGACACTGCCTATTATTATTCCGGGTCTTCAAGAGACCCTGTCTCAGATATTGACAGAGTGCACCAATTTGGCTTAGGCAGTCGCTATGTCTTCTACTGCCACCGCAGCTCAAGCCGGGGGAGGCAATCAGACTCCAGCTTCCCGGACACCTGAGCAGGTTGTACGTGGTATTCAGGCAGCGGGAGCAGCCCCATCTCAGCCGGTTGCTCCGATCCAGGATTATGTGGTCCCTGCTATGCCTGAGGATAAGCAGCGTAGGTTGGAGAGGTTAGGCAGACTTGAGCCTCCGACTTTCAGTGGTACAGAGGGCGAGGATGCCCAAGGGTTTCTAGATAAGTGCCAGAGGATACTACGTACTGCAGGTATTTTGGAGACCAGTGGGGTCTCATTTGCTACATTTCAGTTTGTGGGTGCTACTTTTACTTGGTGGGAGTCATTCGAGAGGCGTAAGCCGGTTGGTTCAGCACCTCTCACTTGGCAGCAGTTCTCCACGATCTTTTTGGAGAAGTATGTTCCTCAGTCCCACAGAGAGGAGCATCGCATACAGTTTGAGCAGCTGCGCCAGGGAGAGTTGTCAGTTACTCAGTATGAGATGAGGTTTTCTGTGTTGGCTAGACATGTTTATGAGATTGTCCCTACTGATAGGGAGAGGGTTAGGAGATTTGTAGATGGTCTTACTTATCAGCTCCGACTATTTATGACTCGGGAGAGAGTATCAGATGCTTCATTCGAGTAGGTTGTTGACATAGGTTGAGATATTGAGTCAGTTCGCCGCCAGGAGCGAGAGGAGAGGGAGGCCAAGAGGCCTCATGGATCGGGGAGTTCTAGTGGTACTCCCTACAGGGGGCAGTTTCAACATGGTAGAGGCCGTTCATTCAAGCCTCCTCAGCCAGTCCGCCCAGCGTATAGTAGTGCATCTTTGGGGCATGGTCCCCGTGGTTCTCAGCCAGGCCGTACTTCATTTGGTGCCCTCCCAGCTCAGAGTGTTGCTCGAGCACCACCAGTTCAAAGTTCTCCTATGCATGAGTCTTCCAGTGGCCGTTTTGGTGCCAGGGGTTTCTATCAGTCCCTGCCTCCAGCTCCAGGGAGTTGTTTTGAGTGTGGAGAGTTCGGGCACATGTGGAGGCAGTGTCCCCGTCGTCCCGGTGGTTCTTCTCAGCAGAGGGGCCATCCCTCAACTTCAGCTCCAGTTACTTCACCACCCGCCCAGGCAGCTAGGGGTGGTAGTCAGTCCGTTAGAGGCCGCCCTAGAGGGGGAGGTCGAACAGGTGGAGGTCAGGCCCGTATTTATGCATTTCCAGCTAGGCCAGATGTTATGGCCTCAGATGCAGTGTTCGCAGGTATTATCTCAGTCTGTTGCCGAGATGCTTTGGCTTTATTTGACTCTGGTTCTACATATTCCTATGTTTCCTCATATTTTGCCCATTTTCTGGATATGTCCCGTGAGTCTCTAGTCACTTCTGTTCATGTGTCGACTCCGGTGGGCGATACTGTTGTTGTGGACCGTGTGTATCGGTCGTGCATGATATCTATTGGGGGTCTGGAGACCTGAGTGGACCTACTGTTACTCAGCAAGGTCGATTTTGATGTGATATTGGGCATGGATTGGTTATCTCCGTGTCACGCTATTCTTGATTGCCACGATAAGTCCGTGACCTTGGCTATGCCAGGATGTCCGAGGGTTGAGTGGAGAGGTTCTTTTGAGTTTATGCCTAGCAGGGTGATTTCCTACCTAAAGGCTCAGCTCATGGTTGAGAAAGGGTGTCTATCTTATCTAGCTTTTGTGAGGGATGTCAGTGCTGAGACTCCCGCTATTGATTCGGTTCCTGTTGTCCGTGACTTTCCGGACGTGTTTCCTGCAGACCTGCCAGGCATGCGACCTGACAGGGACGTTGATTTTTGTATTGACTTGGTGTCAGGAACCCAACCTATTTCTATTCCACCTTATCGTATGGCACCAGCGGAGCTAAAGGAATTAAAGGAGCAGCTTCAGGAACTCCTAGATAAGGGGTTCCTTCGGCCTAGTGTGTCACCTTGGGGTGCACCGGTGTTGTTCATAAAGAAGAAGGATGGTTCTATGCGAATGTGTATTGATTATCGGCAGCTGAACAGAGTTACGGTGAAGAATCGGCATCCCTTGCCTCGTATAGATGACTTGTTTGATCAGTTGCAGGGTGCCAGGGTATTTTCCAAGATTGACTTGCGTTTCGGCTATCATCAGTTGAAGATTCGGGGACCAGACATCCCGAAGACTGCTTTCAGGACTAGATATGGTCATTATGAGTTCCTGGTTATGTCATTTGGGCTGACCAATGCCCCATCAGCCTTTATGCACTTGATGCACAATGTATTTCAGCCTTATCTGGATTCTTTCTTCATTGTGTTTATTAACGATAACTTGGTGTATTCTCGATCTCGGGAGGATCATGAGCAACATTTGAGAGTTGTGCTTCAGACCTTAAGAGAAAAGAGATTATATGCAAAATTTTCGAAGTGTGAGTTCTGGCTTGATTCAGTAGCATTCTTGGGGCACATGGTGTCCAGTGAGGGTATTCAGGTTGATCTAAAGAAGGTAGAGGTGGTGCAGAGTTGGTCTAGACCGTCATCAGCTATTGAGATTCGCAGTTTCCTTGGTTTGGCAGGGTACTACCGCCGTTTCGTAGAGGGGTTTTCATCTATTGCAGCACCTATGACCAGACTGACCCAGAAGGGTGCTCAGTTCAGGTTGACTGAGGAGTGTAAGGAGAGATTCCAGAAGCTCAATTCAGCTTTGACTACATCACCGGTATTGATTTTGCCTACGAGTTCAGGTTCTTATACAGTTTACTGTGATGCCTCGAGAGTTAGCCTTGGAACGGTTTTGATGCAGGACGGTAGGGTGATTGCCTACACGTCCAGGTAGTTGAAGGTGCACGAGAAGAATTATCCAGTGCATGATCTTGAGCTAGCAACTATTGTTCACGCCTTGAAGATTTGGCGTCACTATTTGTATGGAGTGCATTGTGAGATTTTTACTGATCACTGTAGTTTGCAGCATCTGCTTAAGAAGAAGGATCTGAATTTGCATCAGAGGAGGTGGTTGGAGCTTCTCAAGGATTATGACCTCACTAGTTTATTTCATCCGAGGAAGGCCAATGTAGTAGCTGATGCCCTGAGTCACAGAGCAGAGAGTTTGGGGAGTCTAGCCTACCTTCCAATAGCAGAGCGACCATTAGCCCTTGATGTCCAGGATTTAGCGGGTAAGTTGGTGAGATTGGATTATCAGAGCCCCCGCGGGTATTGGCTTGTGTAGCCTCCAGGTCTTCTCTTTACGATCAGATTAGAGCACGCCAATATGATGATCCATACTTGTTGTGCCACAGGTGCGGGTCCGCAGGTGCGAGGAAAGGTCCGCAGGTGCGGATTAGCTGGGCAGAACAGTATAAACGAGTGCCTCCACGAAATTTTGGTTATTCTACCATTGTTGCATGCAGTTGGAGCTTATTTGAGGGCAAATTGAAGAGAGAATTTGAGGGTCCTCATTGGAGATAAATTCCCGGATTATTAAAGTCATTTCTATGTTATTTTGTTCGGATTAGGCTTGTAATTTGAAGGATTAAAGTAGAAAAGTTTGGAAAAATGGGAGGAGGATTCGGAAAATGCTTTTGGCGATTTGGGTAGGCAATTGTGGCCCGATTGTGGTGTTTTTGGTATGTGTAGAATCGTGGGAGGACGAGGTTTCTAGTGATGTAAATTTTATCGAATTCCGAGACGTGGGCCCGGGGCTCGGGTTTTGCCAAATTTCGAGATTTTTGTATAAATTGATAGTTTTCGATTGGGTTGTGTTCCTTTAGCATATATTGATAATATTAAACTGGTTTTGGTTAGACTCAGAGCAATCGAGAGTCAATTTGAGGGGCAAGAGCATCACAGATTAGTGTTGTGGCTCGGTGGAGGTAAGTAATGGTTATAAATCTTGTCCTGAGGGTATGAAACCCCGAACTTCATATTTCTCACTGTTTTTGGAATGGCACACATGTCGGATGACGAGTATGTGGCGTGCACTGATTTTTGGATTGGACTTGGTCCTCTCCGCGACAACTATTGAGTTGCGTATTTTACTCTAAATCATATGTTAAACTGTGTTCTAATGACTATTGCTATATTTGGGCTATAAGCCACGTTTGGGGACTTGTGCCGACTTGTTTAGACCCCTTGTGGGCTTTTTACTGCTATTTCCTCACTGTTTATTAATGATTTCGCTCAGTCACATTGTTCTTATTGTTTTCGAAACTCAGCCTAATTTACACTACTTTGAGATTTAAAAAAAAGATGTTTTGGGTCGAGTACCCCGTTTTACTGATACGCCCAAGGGGCTTTTGAGAGGTTCTGACTAAGTGAGACCAAGGGCCTGATTGTGAGGATATGATACGCCACGAGGTGGCTTAATATTAGCGCTTGGGCTGAAGGAGCCCCTCCGGAGTTGGTACACAACCCGCGTGAGCGCAGGTACATACTGAGTGTTGAGTGCTGAGTGCTGAGTGCCGAGTGAGTGATTGGGAGGCATGAGTGACAGTGAGGTTGCCCGAGGGGCTGATACTGAGTGGATGTGAGGTGCTGAGTGTTGTTCTGCCCGAGGGGCGATTTATGATTCATGTTTTTTCCCGAGGGGCTACTTATGATTTATTTCATTTTCATACTAAATCTTTCGGTTTGAAATTGTTTAAAATATACTTTTCAAAGAATTTTCTAAAGTTGGTTTTAAGGCATGATGATTTCATATATCTAAATATACTGTTGGAAAGAAAGGTTGTGCATATTGCGAATTGATGATATTGATTTTTATGTGTTTTCTTGCCGCTTAGACTTGATTTATTTTCATTACTACTGAGTCGGCGTACTCACATTACTCCTTGCACCCCTGTGTGCAGATTCAGGTGCAGATACCGAGCATTAGCTATCTATTCCGTGCGGAGACGGAGTGCGGGATATAGAGGTAGTTGTTCAGCGTCCGCAGCATCTCTATTTTCCCTTTTTTGTTGTATCTAGCTATTCATTCGGAGGTTTTGTATTATAATAGTATATCTTTTGGCATATTTTTCTTAGATGCTCATGACATGTTGGCTCCGGGTTTTGGGGTTGGTTGGACTGTTTAACTGTTTATTTTGCCTAATGGATTTGGTAAATTCCATATACTTTATGAAATGCTTGCAATTGATTGGGATTTTGGAAAGAAACAGTAAATAAGTGATTAATGGCTAGCCTAGGTCCACGATAGGTGCCATCACGGCCGGTTTTTGATTTTGGGGTCGTGACACCGATCTTAGGTGACACTGAAGGCGACACTAGCTTACTCTAAACATTAAAATCCTCTTTTCTTGCTCATCCGGGCTCATGAAATCTTTGTCAACACCAAACCGCAACCTCGATCCTTACTTCCAGTTACATACTGCTTACTGCACCTGCATGCCAATATGAAAATAGCGCAATAATTCCACCATAACTCCTGAACCACTAATAAGGTGAACACTTCATCATATAGAAACCTTTTACTTACCTCAATTCAAGAGAACCACCACAACACACGAGTGAATTCCCACAATCACAATACATGCAAATCCTTAAGTAGTAGTCTATACCACCATAATCCCTCCGGGATCCGCCACCCATGACAGGCTATAGTGCTTGAGTGCTCCCAAATAAAATCTATCACGGCGACCGACAAGCCTCGCACATACTGTCACAAATCACATGCATAACTTAATCGCGCTGAAGGATCTAATCACTCCCGTAAATGTGCCATTTCAACCATGGATAACAATTCTATTTTCTCCCAATTAATCCTTTACCCAACTTAGAAATAACAATAGCCTTATCCAAACATTGTGAACTCAAATCCGCCCTCCTCTTGAGCGACCTCATATCACGAGACCACATTGTCTCCAAACCATGAACTGTCTCATGCCCTCCATGCTCGCACATTCACATCTTCCACTAATATAACCATCCTGGAAATCTTCCTACAAGTCCGGATCCTAGTTATCTCATTCCTCTAATACCATACTGCAAGTCAAAAACATCACGGAACATTCCGGGCCTCCTATTACAATCTGTTGCAAGGCCCGATCCTTAGCCATACTGCAGAAATGAAGCCCTTAAGCACCGCATACTTAAATTTCAAATTCATTTGGACCACTATTGAGATTCACCCACTCTGACTTGGCCCGAATACAATCAACTCCAAGGCTCTTCTAGCACACGAACCCCCTTTCAATGAAGCAAGTGACTGAGTCACTACCCTTATAACTCGCCTATGCATGAAGCATAAATTCTGAACCTTCTAAAGCCTAACCCTGGTCCAATAAGGCCAACTTCTGCACACGTTTATCAAATCCCATGCGCAATTACCATTTTTACTCCTTTCCCCTTAGCTGTAATAACTTGCCAATACGCTGATACTCCGCAACCCTATGAGAAGATAATCCTGCAACCCAATCGCAGGCGGTGGGACTCTCCCAGTTAGCCTGAAGCTACTCCTTGCACCACTCTGGACCCCACCAAAATTCTTTTTTCATTGCTGACATGATCTTTCTCAACCAACCCGTCAACTTCTTCTAAATTCTCCGGTCAGCATTCCACGAATACTCTAATTCTCTAGCATCATTCACATATCCGGTATCCTACCGAACAACCACTGGAATTCCTTGCAGAAACTTGCCAACTACACGACCGCTAACCTGCTCACAGGAGATAACCCTCATGCGAAAATTACCAACTGACACCTTCCAACGACGCTGTACTGCACAATCTCTACGACATCAATACCCCATCCTACGTCCGTCCTCATTTATCAACTTTACTAGTCCGTCCGCTCCTCATGGACGTCTACTAAATGTGCGACAATGTCTTCCAATTCACCGCTATGTTGCATCCTTCTTCATCCCGAACAACTCCTCTCGGTTGTATCCAACCTTCCGCCGAAATAGCCAATATTTCAATTTAAGTCTGTGGACCCCATCATCGTTTACTAAAATTCCCAAATCACTCCAAACTTCCCCTCAAGAGGTGTATCTATCTTACCACAGAACTCATATGCAACGCTGCCACTCTCCCACTTTGGTTAAACACACTCCTACAAGAAACTACCTGACCTCCTTTTCTTACACCTAACCTTTTAGAAATTTAACCATCACCTGACACTTCCCACGTGTACTTCCTTATCCTCTTGCTGCCCAGCCGTTGCCTTAGGCCAATAAATATCTTTGTAGCACTTAAACCAACAGATCACCACAACTTCAAACATTTTTGAAGATCATCTTTCTCGAGCCGCCTTTATTAGAAATACTTATTCAATACTAAACAACCGCACACCACGACCTCTGACAACCGCTTCTTCAATATTACTTCACAACACTCTGACCCAATGCAACCGAAGAAATTATAACACCGGTGAACTTAACATATTCTATTCAATATAAAACAACGATACCACATCACAGATGATGTGAGACCCCATGTGTTTTTTGCTCTCTTCTCTTACGTAATATACGTAACGTGGTGTGGTTATATAAGGTATATATGATTGGGTATAGAAAATTGAGAGAATAAGACTGAAAATGTATGAGTAATATAAAGGAACAAAACTAAAGCTTTAAGTCAAAGGAATCCCTTAAATAAAGGTTCGTTGTTAAAGAAATGACTTGGGTAGCACCCCACGTGTTCGGAAGGTTTAAGTTAACTTGCACCTGTGGGATAAGACTAAGAGTGTCTAATATGATAAAAATAATGTGTTATGAGGTATATAATATCACACTGGTCACATGTTAATTTTTGGAGTCAAGCAAGTTACGAAATAAAGGTCGGCAAAAGTTATCGTAAATTTCTCTAATAAATTTTCTAAAATTTGGGTCAAATGTATCAGATCATTTCTTCCAATATATAAAGAGTTAGGGACCCAAAACCTACCGAATCGCAGGTATACGAGTCTAGTTCGTAACCAAAAAACCCTCACATCAAACCTGCATCGGACTAAGAAGTTATGACTATTTTACCACGGACTGTCCGGGCTGAAACCGGATCGAAAACTGGGTCGGGTCAAACAAGTAGTATAAGTTGGAAAATCCGACTTTTAAGACCCTAAAACATTTCATCTTTGTCCCAAAAAAGTGAGAAAGCTGAAGATAGGGTTCCATGGTGTTCTTGAGAGATTAAAGTGCGTTTTTAACGATTCTATTGTTAAAATTTGCCTCCGTGCCTAGAAACGCAATCTCTACGCTTTGCAATCGTTTTCCCCTTCTATTAGCTGTGTTTGGAGCTATTTTTGGAAGATAGGAATTTGTTGTTCTTGCTGTTTATTCAAGATTTATACTTGGTTTGCCAATGTAATCATCTTCGGACTCTTTTATGATCGTTTTTACAAAGTTCTACGTACGTTTCGTCAAGTTAGGGTCATATGGAAAATCTGCTGATTTAAACTCAATTATGAACTGTTTATAGGTGCGTATAAGCTGCATATATATAGTGTTTGCAAAGATTAGGACGTAAGGAAAAATGTTCGTGAAGGAACTACCGGCATTAAGACATTGGTTGGAAAGGTATGTTAAAGCAAAGCTCCGTCCTTCCTTTTAGCACGAGAAATTCCTAATACGCCAAATGTTGTATTTTACTATTCTATTGCTAGGAAGACCTTCTGAGAAAGGAATTGGGATCGTAGATGAAGTATTTTCATGATGCTATTAGGTTGATATTCCACTCGTTCAGTTAAATAGGGTATTTGAAATCTATATATGTCATTTTAACGGCTTTCTTAACTATATGTCCACATATATGAATTCTTATTCGTATTTGGGTTGTGTGACTTAAAAATAAAGGCATTTAGTATTTGCGATCAGTCCTTCTTCCTTGTTAAAGTCTATTTTAAAATATTTAAAGTGATACGTCGATTTCCAAAAATCTCAAATATAATTTTTATGTTTAAACTACTAAAACACTTGATTTTTTTGAAATACTTTCTTTTACTAATTATCAAGAAATCAGGTATAAGGACTAAGTGAAGCACCTTAAGCTTTTTATGAACATCTTTAGAGTTAAGTTATCTTTATAAAAGTTGAGTTAAGTTTTCAAGCTTATAAAAATAAACATATGAGGTTCAACGAGACATTTGTATGCGATTCGAAGGTGATTTTGTGATTATGAGAATAAGAGTACCAATGATCCAAGATTGGCTAAGTTCTTGTTATGGCCCATTATGTGCATTCAAAGTTCATATAATACATGGCATATTATGCATCGACTTCGAGCTATAATCGGAGGTAAGGGGCCTATTTGCCCGAAAGACTATACATATTGTACAGATGGCCACAGTTTGGCAATATGATACCGGTTAACTACCACGATAGACCGCCATCCCTAGCATTTAGTTGGGTATGTCATGCATTTGTATCAATATATATGTATTCACGCCATACGATTACACGAGCATACCATGCATATTTGATTACTATGAGGTCGGATGTCGGCCATGGAGGCTATCAGAGTTTCAGTGTCAGGTGGTATCTCTATTACACTTTTTACATCAGCTATGTATGATTATAATTTTTGCCTTACATACCAGTACATTTTTATTCGTATTGATGTCCCGTTTCCTGGGGACACTGCATTTTTGTTTCGTGCGTGCAGGTCAAGGTAGGGACTCCGATCGATCCCTCCGTTAGGATTTCGGGGTTCAACTGTGAGTTGGTAAGCTCCATCTCTTCCTGGAGCTTCCATAGGATGGTTACTTTTGTTTTATAGTTTGGGTATAGCCGGGGCCTTGTCTCGACAGCGCTTATGACACTCTTAGAGACTATTGTGGACACAGTATTCTGGGTTTATTTTTCCAGCTTTCAGTCTCCAGCCCATACGCTTGGCATATATATATATATGTGCGTAGGCATGTATGTCTTCAGTCGTGGCCTCGTCGGCCAGCTAGTACTTTATTATTTGGGCTTGTATACCTTTGTTTATATGGCTTATTGTTATTGAGGTCATGACCTTAACGGTCCAGGCTTAGTATTTCAGATGTTGTGCTGCTCGATCTATTGGGCCCCCAGTTTAGTTAGCTAGTATGTTTAGTGGCTAACTCGATCGAATACAGTATCGAGTGCCAGTCGTGCCTCCCCTAGTTTTGGGCGTGACATATGAAAATTCCACCTCGCTTGAAAACACCAAGTCTTATTGTTCCTTCAACCCAGATTTGAACATTCATAGTTCAATTGCCTTTCCTCCGCCGGAACTAAAATACTAAAATCTCGAGATCAAGCTCTGTGGCGATCTCCTTTCAAGTCATTCATTTCCCCGACATATGGGCAAGCATCCTACCATCATATCAACACCGCTCGATAACCAATAGTAAGCATCATAACAACCTGAGCATAGTTTCAAAGCTCTCAGAAACACAATTACTGAGCTGAAACAACATAATATCCTTCCACAGAGCGACGGCAATACCCTCAACCAACTACGCATGGAAAAACATCACACACCATATCTGTAGTACCATTACCATTCTTCAAATTCCCGATCTATAGCAAGCACTTTGCGACGCGTAAGATGGAATAGGAAGAAATGTAGGCATAAGCCTCAAAGGAATCAAATCGCACGATAAGGAATCAAGAAGTGAAGTACTCCTAACAGCCCTGTAGCCTCTCGAAGATAAGTACAGACGTCTCCGTACCGATCCACAAGACTCTACTAGACTTGCTCATGACTTGTGAGACCTAAGG
This sequence comes from Nicotiana knightiana, assembly GCA_005239525.1. Lineage (NCBI taxonomy): Eukaryota > Viridiplantae > Streptophyta > Magnoliopsida > Solanales > Solanaceae > Nicotiana > Nicotiana knightiana. The sequence continues at coordinate 33,108 of ML386339.1, read as the reverse complement.
GAACCTAGTGCTCTAATACCACGTTGACACGACCCAAAATCCATCAAGGTCGTGATGGCGCCAGACACCACTGTCGGGCAAGCCAATCATTTAAATAGTTAATAAAATCTTTATTTATTTATTTATTTATTTTTAAATTATTGAAGTCACTCTTTTTTTTAAAATAATAATTAGCGAACTTCCACTGAGAAATGAACAATATCTTTGGCAAATTTAAATAGTGAATATATCCCATAATTTCCCCAGAACCCGGTGTCACAAGTGCATGAGCAAATATCTAAGAATTATACATGTACTATAATACTTGTATGGAATACAAACTGGACAAGGAATTTAAAATAAGTACAATACATATAAGGAAGACTTTGCCTGCTGCGGGTCGTCTCCGGATGGTGCAGCTCGTCTAAGTCTCCAAGTCAGTCACATCACTGCGTTAAGCAGGGCCACTATCTATGAATGTACCTGTGCCATAAAAATGCACATCAAATGTAGCATGAGTACGAAAATAACGTGTACTCAGTAAGTATCCCGCCTAACGTCGAAGAGGTAGTGACGAGAGTCGAATTTGAAACTTGCTAGAGGTCAATTTAATGAAATCAAGAGTGACACTAAACATGGATATCATAGGCAATTTAACAAGTAGCAATAGGAAATAGCAACTTCTTTCACATTTAATATTCTTCCTCGTCATTTCAGTTGACAATTTAAAATTTCCAGGTCCATAATCAGGTAAAAATCACAGCAAATACACAGTAAATATCATGCGCAAGCAATGCCGAGGGTCGAACGGCCCGAACCAACATAAATGTAAACTGTGCACTGCCAAAGGGTCGAACAACGCAAACCATAGATGCATCTATTAACCTGCCGTGGCGTACAGCCCGCTCCCATGAGAGTAGTGGAAAAAATCACCCTGCTCATGAAATATAAATTACGAAGCGGTCACACACAGTCATGCACATTCAAAAAGTCCACCCCGACTACATCGGGAAAACAAGTATTCAACTAAATGACAATTTCTCTTTTGATGGTCACGAAAATAGTATTTAAATCTTTTCCAGAAATTCATTTACCAAGTTCGATAAGGTTTAAACACTTTATTTTCATCAATACGGTTACAAGTACGGCAAATAAAACATGCTTTTGGGTCCTAGACTACCCAGACATAAGCATAATAGTAGCTACGCACGGACTCTTGTCACCTCGTGCATACGTAGCCCCCACAAATAGTAGAACATATTTAATTCTTTCACCTATGGGACAATTCCCTCTTACAGGGTTAGAAAGGAGACTTACCTCACTCCGAAGATTCATCACCGGCCTCCAATCCCTTCCGACGACTCAAATTGATGCACAACGCTCCAAAAATTTCCAAATAACGGGCAAACCAACGAAAATATACTATAAGATAACAATTCAATTTATATAAATTCCCAATTCCGCTCGAAAAGTTGACAATATTGCCCTCGGGCCCACGTGCCCGGATTCCTAAATTTTTCGAAGATAAAGATTACCCATGACTTTAATAACTCCAATATATAATTTATTCTTAATTTCATGCTCAAATTCATGGTCAAAATCCAAAAATACACATTCTAGGTCTTTGTTCAAAAATCCCAAATTCCTACCAATTTCATGTCAAATCTATGTATAATCCAAGTGTTTTAACTCAAAGATGGGAAGAAATCATTTACCTAAAGTTGCTTGATGAAGATCCTCCCTTGAAGATCCCCAAAATCGCCACACCAAATGAAAATGGGAGAAGAATGGCAAAAATCTCGGTTAAAAATAAAACACTGCCAGGCGACCCTTCTATGCGATCACATCTCTCCAACCACGATCGCATAAGCCAAATCCCATATGCCTCCAGTAATGCACAATGCGATCGCACACATTCCCCCGCGATCGCATAAGTCAAAAATCCAACAGCTTTCAAAAAGTACTGTGCGATCGCATACTACACCATGCGATTGCATAAGAAAAAATTCAGCAGCCTCAAATTTTCCTTCTATGCGATCGCACTCCCTTACCTGCGATCGCATAAGACAAATTCCAGTCCTCCAATTTCCTTCTATGCGATCGCACTCCCTTACCTGCGATCGCAATGCACACCAGCTGCACTAGAAAACAGCAGCAGCAATTCACTCAAAATTGACCCGAAACCACCCCGGAACACACTCGAGTCCCCTCGGGACCCCGTCCAACCACACGACTCAGTCCCATAACATCCCACGTACTTGATCGAGGCCTCAAATCACATCAAACAACGCCGAAACCACGAATCTCACCCCAATTCGAGCTTTGTGAACTTTGAAATTTCAAACTTCTACATTCGATGCCGAAACCTATCAAATCACGTCCGGTTGAACCCAAATTTTGCACACAAGTCAAAATCAACATTGCAGACCTGCTCCAACTTTCAGAATCAAATTCCGACCCCGATATCAAAATTTTCACTTCCAGTCGGATTTCTCAAAAAACTTCAAATTTCTATCTTTAGCCAAATGGGTTCAAAATAACATACAGACCTCCGAATTCACTTCCGATCGCGCTCCCAACTCCAAAATCACCATACAGAGATATTCCCAGACTTAGAATCCCAAACGGACATCAATATCACTTAAATGCACTTCAACCCAGACTTATGCCGTTTCTTCGAAAATGCTAACTTCCACAATACACGCCGAAATGCTCCCGAGTTATCCAAAACCCGATCCGAACATACTCCCAAGTCCGGAATCATCATACAAACCTGATGGAACCTTCAAATCCTGATTATGAGGTCTTTTACTCAAAAATTCGTCTTAGTCAATTCTTCCAACTTAAGGCTTCTGAAATGGGAATTTTCTTTCCAAATTGACTCTAAACTTCCCGAAATTCAATTCTGACCACACCTACAAGTCATAACACCTTAAATGATGCTGCTCATGGCCTCAAATTGCTGAACGACGCGTTAGAGCTCAAAACGACCGGTCAGGTCGTTATAGTTGGAGTCTATCTCTTTTTGGTTATTCGCTGTCTATTTTGTTTCAGACAGTATGGTAGTTATATTCTTTTGTATATTCTACTAGATGCCCACATACTTGTGACAATAGTTCCTGGCACACACATTAGTAGACTATTCTTTTGGGGTGTAATCACTTAATTATGATTTCCTTTGGTCATTTCAGTTTTAAATTGTCTAAATTATTTGTTGTTACCGAATGCTTTAAATTTAAGTTAAGTAAATGATGGAAATATTTTGGTAAAATAAATGGAACCCCTCAGTTGAATAGTGTTGGCTTGCCTAACATCGGCGTTGGGCACCATCGCGGCCTAAAATGGAAATTGGGTCGTGACATATTAGTGAACCAAGGACCACAAAGAATTGTGGTGAGATGAATAGGATCATTTCACCCTTAATTAATATAACGGGTTTGAAACCAAAAAATAAAAAAAGATCTTGATAATCTTAAAGGGTCTTACATTGCACAAATTCCGATTAGTTGGACACCATTATGGGACATCGGGTAAAATACCAAAAAGGATAACCAAGAAAATAATATTTTGATACGACCAACACATAAAGTAAATTCATTATAATCAATTTACATTGTTGTTAAATTAATACATCATATAGTACCCGCTACAAGAAATACCAAAAATTTTGACGGATTTATCGATATAAAAAATACCCCTCAAAAAATTAAAGAGCTTTAATCGAAATACTACAACAACAACAACAACAACAACAACAAAAAACCCAATATGATCTAAATATGTGAGGTCTAGGGAGGGTAGTCTGTATCATACCTTACCCCTACCTAATGCAGGTAGAGAGGCTATTTCCAGTAGACTCTCGGCTCAAGAAGGGCAAGAAAAAGAAGTGGAAAGAAAGGAAGGAAGAAAGAAGGAAGAGAAAAGAAAAGGGGAGAGATAAAAGATAAGTAGTACTAAATAATAGCAACAGGGAATACAATACCTGAGGCGAACAAAACCACATAACGTAATAAAAATCTAAGAATATGAAGGGACATGCATGGACTGGCGGAGGCATGATTACCAGGGGGTTCAAAAAAAGGAAAAAGTTAAAAGAGTTGTAGCTAGTGGAAATATAACCAATGATCTTACAAAGGTTTTGAACCCCCTTGACCAGTAAGCTATGCTTTTAAGCTATGTCAAGGGGATTCAAAACATAATATATAGAGATAAAAAATAGATTTTGCCTTACATATACAGTGTAGTTTTTCAACGAAGGGGGTTCGGATGAACACCCTTCCGCCCCCTTAATCCGCCCCCTTAATCCGCCCCTGCATGCATGCTACTAAGACTGTCGGTGAACAACTAAAAACTACCCACTAACCTTCTACCTTAATCCTCGACCTCCACACCCTCCTATCAAGGATCATGTCCTCAGTGAGCTGAAGCAGCACCATATCCTGTCTAATCACCTCTCCCTAGTACTTCTTAGGCCTACCTCGACCTTTTCTCAAACTCTCCATGGCCAAACTCTCACATCTCCTGACAGGAGCATCAATGCTTCTTCTCTTAACATGTCTGAACCATCTCAGCCTCGACTCCCGCATCTTGTCCTCCACGGAGGCTACTCCCGCTCTGTCCCGGATAGCTTCATTCTTAATCCTATCTCTCCTGGTCGAAATATGAGAATATAATTTTTTGAAATATTATTATGTATTATTATTGACAGAAAATTTGTTGAAAGTGGACGGGGCTAATTTGCGGCATTAAGTGGCTGAAATAATTATTCTAGTAAAATCATCGATAAGAAGAAATAATTTATTAAATAAATTTTAAAAATACTATATCAACGGGATTTTTCCAATTATTGGACAACATCCAATAAATGATTTCCGGTCGTCGAAAATTTTGATAATTATTTTTGACATGTTCTTCTTCTCCATTTTCGTATGCTTTACATTGTTCAATATTAAATAACTCAATGAGTTATTTTTACCTTAAGATTGCAGGTTCTAGTCATTAAAGGAGCAAAATGGGAAGCTCCTGCAGGGGGAAGAAAAAATAATTCAACTAATTATGCTAAAAAACATACAAATGAATACAAATTGTTTTTTAATTTGGTTTAATATTTTTACTTATGCTTGAGGTTGTGACCTTGGATGATCTGGCTATTACATGTTTTATTAACCATTTGAAATTTGAAATTTCAATTTTCTTTTTGTGTTTCATCTTACTACAGTTATTGATTGACTACGGAAATATCTATATCAAGATATTATTAAAAGGAGAGGAAAAAGCCCTCTTCTTAAGCCAAGTGGCAGCCTTAAAATTAGCCACATGAAACGTATTAACTAATAACCATATGGCATAACCAGAATGTAATGACCCGACCGGTTCTTTTGCTTTCTAGATCCCCGTTCCCCTAGTTAAGACTCTCGGTATTACGACCTGCGAGGATGGTTGGTTTAGGTTTGGAAGGGTTCGGCTTGAAATCGAAACACTTAGTTCCTTAATAGTGGCTTATAATGGTTAAGTTTGAATTGAATCAACGTTTTGAGTAAACAATCTTGGACTCGGGATTTGACGGTCCCAATAAGTTCGTATGATGATCTTTGACTTGGGCGTATATTCGGATCGGGATTGGATGACCCAAGAGTTTCAACGCTTAATATTGAAAGTTGGCGCATTGAAGGTATTCAAGTTCTTTAAGTTTGATTTGGAGTAGGTTTTGGTATTATCGAGGTCCGTTTGGTATTCTGAGCTTGGAAATAGTTCTGTATGGTGATTTAAGACTTGCACGCAAAATTTGGTGTCGCTCCGGGTAGTTTAAGTATGATTCGACACGTTCGGAGTAAGTTAGAAGAACTTGAAGTTCATGAGTTTATTTGATTTGGTTTGGGGTGTAATCCTTAAATTTGATGTTGTTTCACGTGTTTCAAGGGTTGCAGCGAGTCTATTTTATGATACGGACTTGTTGGTATGTTTGGACGAGGCTCTGAGGCCTCGAATTCTATTCGGACGACGTGCGGAACATGTTTGGACTTGGAAGAATTGCTGAACCAGCAGGGGTTCTGGTACGTTCGCACCTGCAATGAATTGGCCGCAGGTGCGACACTGCAGAAGCGGCTGGCTAGCCACAAGTGCGAAGCTAGGCTATGTGGGCTGAGTCCACAGGTGCAGATGTAGGGGGCGCAGGTGCGCGACTGCAGAAGCGGTCAATGGCCCATAGAAGCGGCTTGGAGTTGAAGGGAGCAGTGGGGCAGGTGCGAAGGCCCCGCATATGCAAAGAAGGCGTCACAAAAGTGGAAAGAGGCCAGCCAGAGAGGGCCACATCTGTGATGCAACCTCCACAGATGCGGAGCCGCAGAAGCGGACAGATATTTCGTAGAAGCGGAAATCGCTGGAGGCAGTAAGGTTCATTTAATGTCAGGACTTAGGCTTTTTGGTACATTTCTTTCACTTTTTGGACGGTTTTAGAGCTCTTGGAAGAGGGGTTTTCACCTAGCACTTTGAGGTATGTAATTTCTATGCAATATGAGTTTAATACATGCATTTGGGTAGTTTTTCTTGTAACTATCTATTTATATTACCACTCAAAAAAATGTTTACAAATATTGAAAATCAAAGACAACAGTTTGGACATTTGGGTAGATTCCCAATATATAAATTGAAGAAATTGTGGGTTTAGTTGAAAAACTTAGGTTTTTGATAAAAGTGGGATTAAACCACAAAAATGATTATGGAATTAGGTAAAGATTATATATTTGAGTTCGTGAGGTTATGAGTAACATTTATCTTCGAAAATTTACGGAATTCGGGCACGTGGGCCCGAGGAAGAATTTTAGAAATCATCCAATTTGGGTTAAATAATCACTCTAATAGCTAAATCATAAACTTGTGAGTGTATATTGATGGATTTATATAATATTTTGCTAGCTTCGGATTTGTTTGGCACCAAGTCGAGGCATATGAGTGAATTTGTCTGCCGAAAAGTGAGCTTCGGAACGAGGTAAGTCTCTTTCCAAACCTTGTAAGAGGGAATTTACCCCTAGGTATTTCAAATTACTATTTGTTTCTAATTATGGGGGCTACGTACGCACAAGGTGACGAGAGTCCACGCGTAGCTACAAATCATGTTTAATTCCGGGTGATTTTAGGACCCAAATCATGAAATACTTGTATTGTTTGTACTCTACTTGTTAATTTAAGTGCCTAAATTATATTGAAACTATATAAAGGATTCTTAAAGACCAAATTTTACTTACTTTAAGTTTTGGGGGGTTACTTGACCGTTAATAGAAATTGTGCCTCCTTGTGTATTAGTCTTGTGATAGATCTTAAATCGGATGTTCATATAGTATTATCTCTTCTTGTGGAACGGGCCGAACACCTCGGCATCATAATACTTGCATCTATGGTTCATGTCGTTCGACCCTCGACAGTGTACACATTATTTTAGATCAGGCCATACGACCTCGGCATAAATTATGCGTGAAAATGCTTGGAGCCCGATTACACTTGATATTATATTTATAGCTTGAGAGGTTATAATTTACTTATTGGCCAGAAATTGTTGGAGTTAGTATGTGTTAGTTGGAGATATTTAAATTAACTATCAGTTAAGGAATCTTTTATTCACTACTTGGTATTGTGTTATTATTATTATTCACATATTCCATGCCTATTCCATTTCTTGTCAATATTTTAAGGGGCTTTGAATTTGAAGGATATTTCAGTACTTGAATTTTTGTTTTTGTCAATTTTTCTCAAAAAGGGTAGCTGCATTTTCCAATAATTTGTTCTAAATTCTGAATTTGTGAAAATCTTGATAACTTTTTTAATCTTAGCTTTGAACTTTCAGCAACCTGGGTTTCTCCGGTTTGTGATTTTTCTTCAAATTCAGTACCAAGATTTCTTTCTTTTGATGCTGATACCATTTTCTTGGTCTCTTCTTCTCTTCTTTTTTCAGTGCCCTTAAACCCTGCAATAGTTAGAGTAGTAGCAATATCTTCTGTTGTCATTTTCACCACCTTTTCTTTCTTCTCCGACTTTTTCCTCATAGAAGGGTTTCTGCGTATACTATTAGAGTTTTGATGGTTTATATATTTGTTTAACTAATACTTTGTTTTATACTATTTTCCGTCTGAATTTAAAGTTGCAATCTTTGTAGTGAATTGCTATTTGGGTTTTTTATTGCATTCCTCTGTTCTTCCTCCCCTTTCTTCCCCTTTGGTTCCCCCTTATGTTTTTGCAGGTACTCACTACTGGATCGGATCATGCAGTAGATGTCAAAATCGGTTGGAGGCAGCGGGAAATTGGCTAAGGTTACTACGCCTTGACATTTACGATGATTCACCTAGGTTTCGCGCTTATTGGGAGTTGGTACCTCCTGTTCTTCGTTTAATAATTTTTTTTCTCCCTTGTTAGTATACAGTTAGTTTGTGTTAGTTTAAGCCTAATTCTTGATTGCCAATAATTATTTAGTTCGTCTTCCTGGGTATTTTTCTTGCTAGTAACTATTTAGGGATTTCTAGACTGTAACTTGATTTCTTAGTAGTTGTTCTATTGGCCTTCTTTTAGATATCTATTATTTTGAATAGTTTAATTCTTGCTTGTCTGTTTGTCTTATCTATTCACATTTCTAGTGTTAGATCTGCCTCCTTTAGTTTAATCCTTTGTCTGTTTTAGCGACAGTTCTAGCGTAATTTTCTATAGATTATAGTGGCTGGGGTGAGTGATAGTGGAATAAGGTCATGTCCTCGAGTTGTGGGGGGGGGGGGGGGGGGGAGGTGGAAAGGGAGTTTCTAGGCTAAAAATGGGGTCCTGGAACATAGGAACTTTGATGGGGAAGTCTATAGAGTTAGCGAAGATCCTCCAGAAAAGGAAGATCAACTTAGCTTGTGTCCAGGAGACTACATGGGTGGGTTCAAAGGCTCGAGATGCTGATGTGTTTAAATTATGGGTCTCAGGACACAAAAGGGGTAACAATGAGGTAGGTATCTTGGTTGACAGAGAACTTAGTGAGCTAGTGGTAGAATTTAGGAAGGTGAACGACAGACTGATGGCTATTAAGTTGGTTGTGGGAGGGTCTACTTTAAATGTAATTAGTTCTTATGATCCTTATCGAGAACTTATTCATAGGAGGTGATTTCAATGGTCACGTTGGGTCGACATCTGGGGATATGACGGTGTGCATGGTGACTTTGGCTTTGGAGTTAGGAACACAGGAGGTACTGCGTTGTTGGACTATGAGAAAGCCTTTGATTTGGTGATTGCCAACTCGTGTTTCCGAAAAGGGGGAAGAAATTGGTTACATTTTGAAGTTCGTGGGCCAAGATTAAAATTGATTATCTACTCCTACGGAAGTGCGATAGGACTCTGTGCATGGATTACAAGGTTATACCCAACAAGACTCTCACGACTCATCATAGATTATTAGAGATGGACATAGAGAGGAGGAGGGGGAGGAGGAGGAAGAGGGCCGTGTATGGTCAACCCAGGATCAGGTGGGGTTCTTTGAATAGTGACAAAGCGTAGGAGTTGGGGGGGGGGGGGGGGGGGGGAGTTGTTGGCTATGGGAGCCTGGAGGAGTAGTGGAGACGCAAGTTGTATGTGGACTACGACAGTTGAGTGTATTAGAGTAGTTGCGAGAGAAGTGTTAGGGATCTCGAAGGGTTTTTCTGGCAGCTACAAAGGTGACTGGTGGAGGGAGTGAGGAGGAAAAATGGAAAGTGGAAGCCAAGCAAGCGGCGTACTTGATGCTTATAGAGAGCATGGACAAGGAGGCGAAGAAGATGAAAATGGAGGGGTATAGGAGGGCTAAAAAGGAGGCGAAGTTAGTGGTTACTACGGCTAAGACTGCGACGTTTAGGCGTTTGTATGAAGATCTTGGGTCCAAAGGCAGGGTCAAAAAGCTATGCATGCTAGCCAAGGTGAGAGAGAGGAAGGCCCGTGATCTGGATCAAGTTAAGTGTATTAGAGACGAGGAAGGTAGAATTTTGATGGAAGAGGCTCAGATTAGACATAGAATGCAAACATATTTCCATAAACTCCTGAACGAAGAGGGTGATAGAGACACTGTGTTGGGAAACTTGGAGCACTCCGAGATGCGCCGAGATTTTTGGTATTGTAGGCACGTAAGATTTGAGGAAGTCGAGGGGGCTATGCATAAGATGCACAGAGTAAATCTACCAGGCTAGATGAAATACCTGTGGAATTTTGGAAGAATGCGGGTAGGGCAGGTTTGAAGTGGCCACTAGGCTGTTCAACATCATTTTTAGGATGAAAAAGATGCCCGATGAATGAAGGTGGAGTGCGATGATTCCTATGTATAAAAACAAGGGTGATATCCAAAGTTGCAATAATTTTAGGGGGATTAAGCTTCTAAGCCATACTATGAAAGTTTGGGAGAGGGTGGTTGAAGTGAGAGTGAGGACCAGTGTGTCCATTTTTGAGAACCAGTTCGATTTCATGCCAGGACGTTCGATTATGGAAGCCATTCACATTGTGAGGAGATTGTTGAAGCGATATGGGGAGATGAAAAAGGACTTGCACATGGTGATCATTGACCAAGATAAAGCATGTGTCAAGGTCCCGAGAGAGGTGCTATGGCGATGCTTGGAGGCTAAAAGGGACCCAATATCCTACATTAGGGTGATTAAGGACATGTATGATGAAGCTAAGACTCGGGTTAGGGTAGCGGGAGGAGACTCAGAATACTTTTTGGTTATGATAGGGTTGTGTCGTGCCCCTTTTTTCTCGCGAAATCGGGTTTCGACACGTGACAACTCTCTTAAGGAAGGGTGTTAAAAGAGAGTCGCCATCTAACGGGTTTGAGGTGCGTTAGGGAACCTAATTGTAAATAACTCAGGTTTAACCAGTCTGAGTCACCAAATATCGGGTAAGGGCTCAAATTACCTCGAGAAGAAGGTGTTAGGCACTCCTCGAGGTCCATAACTGTGGGTCCCGGCTGAACTCGAATTACATGAATTAGTCTAAACAAAATAAATTGGGCAAATAAACCAATAAGTGATTTTAAAACAAAGGTGGGGGGTCCTAAGTTTTTTAGCCTAAAGGATCACCCTGTGCAACATAAATAATACTTCGTAACTCCCTCAAGGTTGGGTGTTACTCGTATTATTCAGAGGGCACATACTATCATCTCCTGCTACCCGATTACTATCTTTAAGTTGTTTACCTAAAGCGCACTAGTTGATTCTAAATCGTACCCTATGCGTGCACTACCCGTCCCACACCTATGGTCTAGGAGGCATTTGGACCTCTATCTCGGGGTGGTTCTAGACTTAACTTAGGTTGCTCAGAAAGGAGAAAACTAATACCCCAAATGTTATTACAACAACTATTACAGACCCAAAATGAATGGAATAAATTACAGAGTAAAATAACTATAGGGAGCCTATAGTAGGCCCAAAGATATACCTAGCCAGGCCAGGCCTTCATTCTCGTGGTTCACAACAGCCTAGAAATTACATCTTCATTGACATAAGGTAGCCAGAAATTATTTGATTCACCCAGTAGGTAGAAAACATAGTTGAGCATAAAGAACCAAGACCCTAGTGTGTCAGAGTTCCCAAGGGCCTCAAGAACCAATGACAGTGCTCACACTAGGGAGGTTAATAGGAGAGATTCAGAGGATAACTAGGGATCAAGTCCTAGTGTGTCAGAGTTCACAAGGGTCTCGATCGGACCCTGAGCAGTCCTTACACTAGGGAGGTCAAAGGATAGAACCTAAGTAACCTTGGCTTTCAGCCGGATAAGAATAAGAACTCAATGAGACCATGGAGTAAAGGAATAGACTGAGGTAAAGGGACATCACTGAGGGACACAAACAGATTCAAGTTAAGAACATAAAACAGGTAATAGAACATGCTTGGGTTTTAAGAACAGACTTTAGAAAAGTTTCAAAAGAACAAATTCAACACATAATACATATGTTACCAAGACAAATTTGGAGGATTGATGTGCGCAGACTTATAGTAAAAAAAAAGAAGAAGTTTACATTATGCTAAGTGTAGAATGCTAGTGTCACAAGAAGGAATCATATCAATTGGCAAAAAAAATTATTAGGATTAGGGCAATTATTAGGGAAGTCAAGACATGGTGAAAACAGGATCAAAGTAGGCTACATGTCATCATAGCAAATTCAGAAACAGACTTGTGCTATATACTTAAGGAATATTCTCATACTTAGTAAACTAATCCATAGAAAGGGGATATGGAGCATGTTCAAGTAGCAAATTTAAACAGTACATGGGTGGCTAAGGTGCAAGGTTCTAAACAATCAGTAACACATAAGCTAGGCAGACTTAAAAGAAATCAATTCAAATCATGTCTCAAACTATACACGTAATGGGATTAAGATTAGAAATGCCTAAAATTGAAGTGAAGCAATAAGACTTGCATATGAGAAAAAACCAGAAACACATTGAACAACAATCTTCAGAAGTGAAAACACATGCTAATGACAGGTAAATAGGAATGAAATAACAAAGGTTTGGTAACTCACCAGTTAATTGAAAACAAGAAATAACGAAAGTCCACAGTGTTATGAATATAAAAAAAAAGATCTAGAACCTAGAATTTATGGCCTTGGCTTTTAGCCGGCCAGGAATCAAAGTGCAGAATAAGAGTATTAAAGAGCAAAGAGCACACAACTTTAAATTTTCAGTAGATTTCTTAACGATTCCAGACTGTTCAAAGGGGAATCGGGAAGGGTTTATATAGCAGTAGAAATCAAACACTCAAACAAGGAAAATCATCAGTCAAACACTAGAAAGGAAAGCAATCGAAATCAGTAAGGAAAAGAGGGAAATTTCAAAATCCTAATTTTAGGGAAAGTACAAAAATCGGCATAAATCTAAAATAAATAAAAAGTAAAAATCAATTGCTGCATAGAATAAGATGAACATAGACAGAAATATCACTTAAAATTAAAGAGTTGAACCATATTTGGTTCGATCTAAAAGAGATATGAAACCCTAATTTTTGAACCAGACGAAATAGTGGAAAAGTCAAGAAGTTGAACCAACTTTGGTTCAATTCTGATGATATCCACTTGCCATGCAAGCGGTATAGAGAAGGATCCATCACCAAAGGGGAGTCGAATATGGTAGGAAATGACTGTATAATTCCATGTCCGATGGGATTATGAGAGGTATTTGGGGTAAGACAGCTAGGATTTGGGCAGAGAGAAGGGGGGAGTTCTATAGAATTCAAAGGCAGTGGGTGGTGAAGAGTTATTAGGGTTAGGGGTGTTAGGTTAATTAAAAGGGACGGGATAATATGGGCCGTTGATCTAAGAGATCAACAGCCATGATTAGTTGGGGGTTCTAGGCCGGGTTGTTTTAAATGGTTGTATTGGGGTTATTTGGTTTGGGCTCAGAGGTTATTGGGCTGGGACTGGGTAGTTTAGGTCCGAAATTAAGGTAAATTTGGGGCCAGATTTTAAATATATAATGTTTAATAAATAAATAATATATAAAAGTAATTAATAAATATAAAAAATATAATTTGTGCATTAAACTGATCAAAACTAACTACTTAACATTATAAAAATATAAAAATTTATTTTCTGCATAGATAATGTAATTATACATGCATATGAGCTATTATTGCAAAAATATGAAATTAGCCTTTAAAATGCAAATGTAATTATAAGAAATGCATTGAAAAATATTTAAAACTTCACATTGGTACAAATGATAAGTTTAGATTATTAAATCATCATAAAATAATTTGGAGGATAATTATTGGATATTTACAAAATGAAATGCAGAAATATATTGATTTAAAGCCTTTGAAAATTATGGAAAATTATGAAAAATACTTGTGTGTGCTTATAAATTAAATGATGATGATGATGATGTGTGTGTGTGTGTATATATATATTTGGGTATCAACGACTGCCCCTCTTTACCCCGGAATGATGAAAGAATTGTCGGGTAAAGAAATGATGACTGATTTTGACCGAATAGGGTGATTTTAAAAATATAGGCCGAGCCCTGGTTTCTGAGTTGCCTACATATCCCTGGTTTTACAGGAATCAGGCCATATGTAGTTCTGGATCCAACAGCGGGATAAATCGATGGAGTTGTTGTAGGAACATACAAACTTTTCTGGACATGACGATATCAGGATTGTGAATGGATGTATCTGGGAACGGTTATGGATATTTGAATGGTTATTAGATGGGAATGGGTAGCAGACGATGGTTTGTTACGTTTGAAATAATTGCGGCTATGAACGTTGAATGGAAATCGGAGCGAAAATTCCTCCTGATAGGAGAACGGTTACTTCCTAGATCACCTGCAAACTTATAACACGATGCATGATATATATATATATATATATATATATTGATTACTTTGAGAAATTAAACATGATGCAAATTCCCTTTGGATCATGGAGATCGTCTTTAGACGGTGAGAATGATGTCCTTAGACCATGATGTCTCGGGCCATGAATCGTGAGATAGGGGATTCGCAGGCCATGAAATGATGTTCTCCGGATATGAAAATGGTGCCTCTGAACTATGACACCTTTGAATAATGATGTGCAATATTGAGAGATCCTCAGGCCATGGCATGGTGTCTTCTGGCTTTGAGGATGATGCCTTCAGACTATGACGCCTTCAAAAAAATGGCTATATTGCAGCCTATATGATTCCTAGACATGATTTTTGAAATGAAACAAGACAGAATTTTGTGTAAGATCGGGGCAGAGCTTAGCCCCGAGGTAGAGAATAGTGCAAGGTTTCGAATAGCATAACATTGGTGGTTATGAAAGGAGAGATAATGCTAAGTCTCATGCAAGAATGGAGACGATGCTTAGTCTCATGCGGGGGAAGGCAATGCTTAGCCTTATGAAATTAAGGAGGAAATGCTTAGCCTCATGCAAGGAATGAAGACGATGCTTAGTCTCGTGCGGGGAAGGCAATGCTTAGCCTTATGTAATTAAGGAGGCAATGCTTAGTCTCGTGCAAAGGAAGGCAGTGCTTAACCTTATGTAATTAAGGAGGCAATGCTTAGCCTCATGCAAGGAATGGAGACAATGATTGGTATCATGCAATGGAAGGCAATGCTTAGCCTTATACAGTTAAGGAGGCATGGCTTAGCCTCATGCAATATGGAGACAATTCTTAGTGTCATGCAATTTAAGGAGGCAGGGCTTAGCCTCATGAACCGGAAGGAAATGCTTAGCCTTATGCAATTATGGAGGCAATGTTTAGCCTCATGCAAGGAGTGGAGACAATGCTTAGTCTCATGCAATGGAAAGAAATTCTTAGCCTTATGCAATTAAGGAGGCATGACTTAGCCTCATGCAAGATGGAGACAGTGCTTAGTCTCATCCAATTTAAGGAGGCAGGGCTTAGCCTCATGCCACAGAAGGAAATGCTTAGCCTTATGCAATTATGGAGGCAATTCTTAGCCTCATGAAAGGAATGGAGACAATGCTTAGTCTCGTGCTATTTAAGGAGGCATGGCTTAGCCTCATGCAAAATGGAGATAATAAGTAGGAACACAGTATTTCTTAGCTGGGTATATGTTTGCACTTGGAAGCTTTGTCGTTATGAAGAGAGTGATTCTAAGGTGCACACGTATTTTCCACTATTCCTTATTCCTGCATCCAAAGGAAAATCGTGAGTTTTACGGGGAAGGTTGGTTCGCGCCTTCGCCTATTCTGCTCGAGTCACCATGAGTAACATCTGGCTGTTTCATAAGATAAAGTTTTCAAAAAAAAAATATGCCTGCATATAATGAATATAGTTATTTGAAATGCATTAGTATGCAATATCAAATAAATTAAATGAACCAATGACTGCGACAATTTTACAGATATTGCGACTTCCTTGCAATAAATTAGATGAACCAATGACTGCGATGATGTCGGCTGGACTTGATTTAGAATTTTGAGGGTCCTCAAAATTGTGCCCTAGTTTCTGGTTGTGGGGAAAATGAAAATTT
This sequence comes from Nicotiana knightiana, assembly GCA_005239525.1. Taxonomy (NCBI): domain Eukaryota; kingdom Viridiplantae; phylum Streptophyta; class Magnoliopsida; order Solanales; family Solanaceae; genus Nicotiana; species Nicotiana knightiana. Next base: position 17,167 of record ML386339.1, on the reverse strand, counting down.
TATTGAATTGTGACCGAACCCACAGGGCTGCCTAGGTATCCCCTCTTAAATGGGAATCAGGTCAAGCGTAGTTTAGTTACATCACATGAAGAAATGTAAGCAGATTAAGCATAACATTTTCTGATTGCATATGAGTTGATAGGCTTTGGCCAAATCTCTCCGTCTATTTATGCGAGATGAGTGCTCCTCCTGTTAGTACCTTGTGAACCATGTAGGTTCATTGCCAGTTGGATGAAAATTTTTCTTTGGCTTCATCCAAGTTTGGAAAGATACGTATCAGCACCAGCTTCCCCGGTGTGAGCTGTCTAGGTCTGACCCTTTTATTGAAATCCCTGGACATTCTGTTCTGATAAAGTTGACCATGACATACTGCATTCATTCTTTTCCCATCAATGAGAGCTAATCGTTCATAGCGGCTCCTTACCTACTCTGCATCACTGAGTTCATCTTCTTGTATAATTCTCAAGGAAGGGATTTCTACCTCGCGGGAATATCAGCTTCAGTACCGTAGACCAACGAATAAGGATTTTTCTCGGTTTATGTGTGACTGTTGTACGATATCCCAATAAGGCAAATGGTAACTTCTCATGCCATTTCTTGTGATTTTCTACCATCTTTCTTAATATTTTCTTGATATTATTATTGGCAGCCTCCACGACTCCATTCGTTTAGGGGCCGGTATGCTGTGGAATTCTTGTGCTTGATTTTGAAGGTCTCGCACATAGCTTTCATTAGGTCACTGTGAGATTGGCGGCGTTGTCGGTGATGATGGATTTTAGAACCCAAAATCGGCAAACAATACGATCTTTGACAAAATCTGCGACTACTTTCTTGGTTACAGCTTTGTAAGATGCAGCTTCAATCGATTTTTTGAAGTAGTCTATGGCCACTAGAATCAACCTGTGCCCGTTTGAAGCGGTGGGCTTGATTGGTCCAATGACATCCATTCCCCAAGTGGCAAAAGGTGTTGCATTGAGTTCGTTTGGCGGCACCCGTATCATATGTGCGTGTATTTGGCACTACTGACATTTTTGAACATACCCGATGTAGTTTGTTTCCATAGTCATCGAAGAATATCATGCTCTTAGTATCTTCTTGGCTAAAACGAAACCGTTCATGTGTGGTCCGCAAGTTCCAGCGTGTATTTCTTCAAGCAGTTTGGAAGCTTCCTTGGTATCAACACACCGTAATAGCCCTAGGTCTGGAGTCTTCTATATAGAATTTCTCCACTTTGGAAGAAATGATCAGACAATCTACAGAGCGCGCGTTTCTGAGTATGATTTGCATGCTTAGGGTACTCTCCTTTTGCCAAGTACTCCTTGATATCGTGAAACCATGGATTCCCATCTGTTTCTTCTTCAACATGAGCACAGTAAGCTGGCTGATTATGGATCCTTACCAGAATGGGGTTGATGATATTCTTGTCTGTATGTTGTATCATGGAGGACAAAGTGGCCAATGCGTCTACGATCTCATTCTGGATTCTCGAGACATGTCTGAACTCTATCTTTATGAACGTCTACATCATCTCTTGTACATGATATAGATATGGTAACATCTTAGTTTTCTTTGTAGCCCATTCTCCTTGCACTTGATGTACCAGAAGATCTGAATCACGAATTACCAGTAATTCGTGGATATTCATGTCAACGGCCAAATTGAGCCCCAATATGCAAGCCTCATATTTTGCCATATTATTGGTGCAAGAAAATATGAGGTTTGTGGATATCGGGTAATGCTGACCGGTTTCTGACACCAAGATGGCTCCAATACCCACTCCTTTGAAAATTGCAGCCCCATCGAAAAACATTCCCCAACCGTCATAGGTTTTGAAAATATCTTCTCCTACAAATGATACTTCTTCATCAGGAAAATACGTTTTAGTGGTTCGTATTCTCCTCCTACAGGATTTTCTGCAAGATGATCTGCTAATGCTTGTCCCTTAACCGCCTTCTGAGTCATATAGACGGTGTCGAATTCACTCAACAATATCCACCTTTTTTCTAGCTTCCCTGTATGCATAGGTTTCTGAAAGATGTACTTCAAAGGATATATCCTTGATATGAGGTATATGGTATAGGCACATAAGTAGTGCCTCAGTTTCTGGGCTATCCAAGTCAAAGTGCAACATGTGCGTTCCAACAGAGAATACCGTGCTTCGTAGGGTGTGAACTTCTTACTCATATAATATATGTCTTGTTCTTTCCTTCCCGTCTCGTCATGTTGTCCCAGATGCAACCGAAAGCCCCATCTAATACGAAGAGATAAAGTAGAAGTGATCTACCAGGCTCTGGCGGGACTAGGACTGGCGGTGTGGACAAATATTCTTTGATTTTTTCAAAAGCTTTCTGGCAATCTTCAGTCCAACTGGTTGCAACGTCCTTCTTCAACATTTCAAAAATCGCTCATAGATTACAGTTGATTGTGCTATGAAGCGACTGATATAATTGAGACGCCCCTAGAAACTCATCACGTCTTTCTTGTTCTTTGATGGAGGCAAATCCTGGATAGTCTTGACCTTTGATGGATCTAGCACAATTCCTCGGCGACTGTCGATGAATCCTAAACAACTTTACGGCAGGGACTCCAAAGACACATTTTTCGGGATTCAATTTCAAATTGTATCTCCGAAGCCGATAAAATAATTTCCTCAAATCTTCTATGTGATTCGTGCCTTTCTTGGATTTGATTATGAATCGTCCACATATACCTCTATCTCCTTATGTATCATGTCGTGAAAGATGGTTGTCATAGCTCTCATATAAGTGGCCCCAGCATTCTTCAAACCAAACGACATCATTTTATAATAGTACACCCCCCACAGTGTAATAAAATCTATTTTCTCGGCAATATGTGTATGTTAGGTAGTGGAAAATCATCTTTGGGACTTGCTCTGTTTAGGTACCGATAGTCGATGCATACTCTGACTTTCCCATCCTTCTTCGGAACCGACACGATATTGGCAAACCAAGTCGGATATTTAACCACTCTGAGAACCGTAGCTTTGATCTGCTTGGTGACCTCCTCTTTGATTTTCAGACTCATGTCTGGCTTGAACTTTCTGAGCTTTTTCTTTACAAGTGGACACATCGGATTGATAGGTAGTTTATGAGCCACTATGGATGTGCTCAACCCAGTCATATCATCATAAGACCATGCGAAAATGTCTTCATATTCTTTCAGGAAATGAGTGTACTCTTCTTTTTCTGATGGTGACAGGCGAATGCTTATGCGATTTTCTTTGACTGTTTCGGAATTTCCCAAGTTGACTATCTCAGTCTCGTCCAGATTGGACTTAGGTTTATCTTCAAAATTCTCAACTTCTCTAACAATTTTCTCAGGTATTATATCTTCTTCTTCTATCTCTTCCGAGTCACTATCCTTATGTTGCGTTGTCTCATTTCATGTCACCGCCGTTGGTTCATCAAGATAAGAAATAGTAATGCTATAGAGAGAAAAATATAGAGAAAAACAATAAATAATAAAAATAACAAGCCATTGATATGTATCAAAATGTTAAACAAAAGCGATTTTAATGATTCAAACAAATGTTTTCAAAACAAAATACTGAAAATGTTTTAAAAAATGCTCAGAAGAATTGTTTTCAAAATAAATGACACTAGTAGCCAGGCTACCTAGGGACTCGGCTGGCCCTTGATGGTTTGGCTATCCAGTTCCTGAGAACAGCTCCCTTCTCTACTGTTTGGGTGACGAGTCTTTCCTCTTCCTCCTCCTCAACTATTACACTGCAGTCCATGTCTTTATCTTCTAAGAATAGATTCCTCAAACCAGCTAGCACTTCATCTTCTTCAGATCCCCACATCATATTAGCCTGATGGAAGGATTCTCTCAAATGTGGTATCGGTTTCTCAAGAGGGTAATAGGGATGGCACCATGGTGGCGACCAATTTTGATACTCATGCCAAGTGTGTTGATATATTAATCCAAAGGTTGTACCATGACGCTTTAACTGTATTGGTTTGGCAATACCCTAGAGGTTTTTTCTGAGCCCTTTACCAGGTTCATATCCTGCCCATGCCAATATGCTCTCTATTTTTCTACTCCACCATTTGTCCTTCTCAATTGCATTAAAACGCTCAATGCGATGGCAGGTCTCTCCACCCAACTTCCTTCTATTCTCTAACACTGGAACAGTCTGATTGGTGTAAATAAGGTTATTACCATCTCCATGAATGATCACCTCTTGATGATTCCATTCGAACTTCACAGCCTAATTTAAAGTTGATGCTACAACCCTAGCGGCGTGTATCCAAGGTCTTCCCAATAGTAAATTGTATGAGGCAGATATATCGAGTACATGGAATTCAACATCAAACCAAGTTGGGATAATTTGTAAGCAAAGGTTGGTTTCTCCGATGTGGCCCTTTGAGACCCATCAAACACTTTTATGTTCATAGTTCCTGCTCGTATCTCATGAAAACCTTTACCCAACTCTCTTCAAAGTGGTCGGCGGAAAAACATTGAGACTTGAGCCTCCATCTATCAGGACCTTGGCAATGAATTTGTCTTCACACTGTACCGTGATATGCAGCGCCATATGTTGGCTCAACCCTTCCGGTTACAGTTTTTCTTCATGGAAGGTGATCTTATGCCTTTATAATACTTGTCCTACCATGTTAGCCATCTCCCCACTGGTAATGTTTTTGGGCACATAAGCCTCGTTCAATACCTTCATCAATGTGTTCCTATGTGCTTCAGAATTCTGCAATAATGATAGAATGGATATCTGAGCAGGGGTCTTGTTTAGATGGTCAACTACAGAGTACTCTCTTGCTTGCACCTTTCTCCAAAGATAATCTGGGCTGATTTCAATGATAGGCTGTTTGGAAGTGACTTCTTTACTTTATCCCCCTAGGTGCTCAGGCGTGTAAACCCTTCCAATTCTGGTCATCCCCTGCATTGTACTGGTTTCTTCAATCTTCCCTTTTCCTTCCCTTCTCGCTTCTGCGGTGTAGTCCTAGGGTAAAATATTGGAGTTAAAGGATGGTGCGGGCGCTACGATCACAGTGAATGGTGTGGTCACTTCTACTTCAAATAAAGCAGACGCAGCTGAAGGTGTTATTACTTTAATTTCGAACGGAGTCGGTGTGGCTACCTTAACTTCGATCAGTGGTTGTATCTGCACCACAATAGGAGTGAGAATGACTGTAGTTTCGTAGGATCGTCGCCTTCTCGGATGAGCCCAATTGACCCTTATGGATCCCGTTCTTCATCAGTTTCTATCACATTTACCCCTTGCCCCTGTGATCCGGGAGAGGATTTTTACGGACATTAGGTGAAGCCTCTTTTGCTTGTATAACGTTGGTATCAATTAATGTATGGATCTTGTCCTTTTGAGTGCGACATTCATCAATAGTGTGACCTTTCATGCCCGAGTGGTAGGCACATGTCTTATTTTGATTGACCCATTGAGAGGAATTTTCCATGGTCACAGCGGGAATGGGAGTTGACATAACCAGCAACCTTCAGTCTCTCATACAACTGGTCGATGGCTTCAACAATAGGGGTGTATTGTCTGGGGGGTCTGCGATAAAAATTTGGTCTGGGTTTTTGATAGTTTTGGCGAGCTGGTGGTGAGTGGTAATATGCTGGCTGGGTATTGTAAGTATGGTAAGCGGCGGCGGGTTGTGGATATCTTGAAAGTGAAGGCTGATACGTGGGTGGAGGTGTTTGTTATGTGAGGAGATTTCGGACCTTGGGCTACCATCACGGCCCCTACTTCCTTCTTTTTGGATATGCCTCCTGACTGCAAGGCTTTGTTCGTATCTTGTAATGCTTCGAAATTGGTTACCATCCCTCTTTTAGTTCCTTATTCTATTTCTTCTCCCAATTTGATGATGTCGGAGAATTTATGATTTTCAATAACCATTAACCTCTCATAGTATTGCGGATCCTGGGACCGGACAAAGAATTTGTTTATTTGTTCTTCTTCCAATGCCGGTCTTACTTTTGCAGCTTTTGATCTCCACCGAGTAGCATACTCGCAGAAAGATTCTGTTGGCTTCTTCTTAAGATTCTGGATATAGAAGACATCTGGTGCATTCTCCATATTGAATCTGAACCGATCCATGAAATTTGACGCCATGATTACCCAGTTAATACACTTCTTTGGATTTTGGCTGATATACCAAGATAGGGCGTCTCCAGTGAGGCTCCTCATGAATAACTTCATGCGGATTCTTTCATGTTTACCAACTCCTATGAGTTTGTCGCAATACGTCCTCAGATGCACCTTTGGATCACCTGTTCCGTGGAACATTTCCAACTTGGGAGGTTTGTAGCCTTCTGGCAGTTCTACGTCATGTTGAATACAAAATCTTCATAGTTCAAACCTTCAATGTTTTTACCCCCTTCCGGTTGAATACAAAAATCTTCATAGTTCAAACCTTTAAGGCCTTTACCCCCTTCGACGCCTTGGACTCGACTTGTAAGCTTCTTAAGTTCCTCCACCATATTCTTGATGAGCATGTCCTTCTCGGCATATTCTTGTGTGTATGGGGTTTTTTTTGAAGTGTGAGGTAAGGTTTCTACATATATGTGGTTACTTTGGTGGATTCCAGGTATTTGGGTGTAGTGGTGATCATTAGTTCGGTTCTGGGGATCATGGGTAGGCTGTGGTGTGATTGAGGAGTGTGGTAGGTAGGAGTATGTGGTTACTGGGTTGGATAATTTTGGTGCTGTGGAGGAGTTGGTATTGGGGGAGGATTAGGATTTTTGGGAGGCGTAGCGTATTGGTGCGGTGCAGGAGGATTTTGCGGGTGCTAGTTTTGTGTGTTTTGAGGGGGTGTTGGGTTTTGGGCATTTTGTTGGTTGATGTATGGGACATTCAAGGTGAGGTAAAGGCTTGCCAAGTTACGGAATTGCTCAATTTTCCTTTGTAACTCCAATATCTTCTGTTCTAACCGTAAAACCAGATCATTCTGCGCCGGAGTACTCCGACAATCCAAAGTTTTGACATTCTCTGCATCTGTTGCGTTGTCTTTCCTGAAACCACTTGTATCGTCCATCTTAGACTTTCCTTTATTCTTAGGGTCACTTGGAGGAGGAGGAGGTGGAGGACCTCTAGATCTGGTTTGATACGCCGATGATACTAGTATGCACGAACCAACCTTGGGGGATGGGAATAACCAAAGAAAAGAATAAAAATAAAAGGTAAACAAGTCAGTAGGGAGATTTGAAAGGAATTTGCAGTATTTAAACACGTATTGCAGAATTATAAATTTGCGTCCTAATTTGGGGACCTCATTGTGCCCGAGGTAGGCCTAGCAACATATAGACTTGGAGAAAACTCAATGTTGATAATTGCATCATTTCATTAATATGATAAAATAAACCAAATCTCTACTAAAACGACAATAATTAGCGGCATTTGCCTTATTACAATCGAGTTCTAAAATGAATCTAGAAAACAAGTAAATATCAATCCTAATATACTCGGTCCCAGAGGGACCTTTTTCAAGCTTGGCCTTCTTAGCCCCATCGATTAGATTCCCCAGGTCGCGCATGTCCAATAGCAGATATGCCCTTGCTAGGTTTCCTCCTTCATTACCCTCTGCATTCTGACAATCCACAACCCTTTTCCTCATCTTCCCCTCAAGCTCCATCAAACCATGCTCTAAATACTCCAACCTCTCTATTGATTTGGTAGCGATTCCTCTCCATTAAATGATAGCTTCCATGTCCACTTTGTGCTGTTCCAAATGTCTGGCCTCAAATTCAAAAACCCTTTTACGCAACCTCCTATACTTGACTTGCGCCTCAGCAGCGTCATCTATGACCCTATTTCTCAAATCAATCCCTGGCTTGACCTCTCCTTCTATGTCATCGACCAACCATGATGGGTAGCAATACACATGGCCGGCATGAAACCGATTTGGATCGATAGTATCCTTTTCTACAATAATCTTTTGGTGCCACATGTGTTGTGCCTCGCACTTAAATGGAATGGCATTACCCTGGAAGTCTGCTTTGTAGTGAACCATCTTGGAGACTTTTGGTATGACCTATTTCCTCCCAGCTTGCCTCATGACTCTGATGGGAGCATAATGATAGATACCTCTTAATCCGATTAGCACTAGATGAGGAACATCTCTTGACCTGATGATGAATTCACTAATAGGGAACCACTCGAACATCCAATGGACCTTGTCGTCTGTCAAATTGCTAAGAAGTGTACCCAGCCCACAGCGTTTCCCGGTTGTGCAAACCTGTCCGGGATAAAAGTCATTCTATTTTGATGGTGAAAAGCTATGTGGTCATTCCATGTTCGCCGTGAAAATTCTTGACGGTATTGTCCTCTTTGAAGGTGTTCTAACAACCATATTTTCAACAAATAGATTGCAACCCTCAAAATGCCTATATCCTTTCTTGCAATGGTCCAAGGCTCGGTACATCTCAGCCACGATCATCGGGTCAATAGTGTAAGTCTGTCCCTGTATTCCTTCCATTAGGGTCTTAGTGACCATAGCTAAGAGAGTGTGGATACTTTCTCCTTGTATTGGAATACCAGCATCCCCAGAAAATAGATAAAAACCCGGCAGTGAGTCCAACCTAGAGAAGTGATGGCAAACTCATCATGATAGAGGCGGTAGGAATTGTTGTGACCATAACACTCGTAAAGGAAGTCGAATGGTATGTAAGACTTCTTTAGGCATACTAACTCATCATTCCTTTTGAAACCAATCATTTTTAGAAATCCTCTAGAAGTACAATTTTCCGGTACCAATAGACCAGGGCTATCCCAGGGAAGCCTAGCAAAGCCTCCTATTTCCTCTAGAAGGGGAGTCATTTCTATGTCACCAAAATCGAAAACGACCCTCTTCTCATCCCAGAACATAGTAGCGGCCTCAATCAGTACATTGTTTGGCTGAATGTCTAGCAAGGAAGGTAAATTCCCGAGAACTCTTTTCACATGGTTTTTCTCGCTTGTCGAGATATTTTCCAACTAATCTAGCAACAAAGGTGGGATACTTCGAACCATGCCGAACCTGGGACTTTGTGCCTCATTTCGGCAAAATAAATAAAGTTAGTCATTTCCCCCTCTGGATTCAACTCTTAACACATTAATGATTAGCATATCGGCACGTTTTCTCCAAATTATGCACATATCATGATTGTACCCGTTGGGATTATGGAAATCCTGGTGGGCTTTGGACAAGGTTTGCCTTAGAGAGTTATTATGCGGACAACGTTCTAACCCATACTAGGTTTAGAAATGATGCATGCATAGCTAATATCAGAGTGGGGTTTCTAGAAAAGTCTAGACGGGTACCCTCAAGTGGACAACTTGAGAGGGAAAGGCACGGAAGTGTCGATTGCACCGCTGATCGACTAGTTTTACCGCAAATAAGCCTTTCCAAATTGAAAAGGGTGATACAGGAAGAGCGCAGACACTCATCAAGTGCCTCTATGGTATTAATTACGCACAAGTAGAATATGACGTGGAGCATGCTTTATGTAAAGATAAAACAACACATTGTCAAGTATTTTGCATCATGAAGGCAGTAAATGTAGTATTAAATGAAACGTAAAGACATAAAAGAAAGAAAAACAAGAGAAGAAGTTAGTTCGCATAATATGAAAGAATTGTAATAAAGCAAGTGAAAGGGTAGGGGTAGGGAGAGACATGATATAGCAAACTATCATCTCCTATTACTCGATTACTATCTTTAAGTTGTTTACCTAAATCACACTAGTTGATTCTAAATCGTACCCTATGCATGCACTACCCCTGCAACACCTATGGCCCAGGAGGCATCTGGACCTCTATCTTGGGGTGGTTCTATACTTAGCTTAGGTTTCTCAGAAAGGAGAAAACTAGGCGACATACAAAAACAATTTGGACTTTCATGTATAAGCAAATAAGGGATCAATTTGGCCTCCGCACTTAGAAAACAAATGCACGCAAACTAATTAACATTTGATAGTTGCAGATTTTAAACAAGTTAAGGTTGTTGAATCCTATAGGCATGATCTCTATGTGATTCTAGATTTTAATAACCAATAAATTTCATATGCAGTAACTAGCGAGGGTAATCATAGGAATATATTCAGAACTGCTTAGTCCAATCATATTGGCATGGTCTCTAATAATGATAATTAGCACAGCGTTGTAAGCACTTGAAAGAAACGAGCAGGGCAATAATTAACACTAATTTTAGACCTTATAGGCAGGATTTCTATAGTCATAATTAAAACTGATTTTAGATCTTATAGGCATGGTATCTAAATTACAGAATATATATCATGTAAATCAACAGAATCTTATAGAGCCTAATGCATATGCACATTGATATATTGGTCATTTAATCTCCTATAGGCATGGTTTCTAACAGGTAAAAGCAAAACACATTGAGCAAAGTAGAGAACCTATAGGCAGGATTACTTAACACATAATAATTGAACATGTTTGATCATAATAACAGATTTGAGCAAAATAGAACACCTATAGGCAAGATCTCTACCCATTTTAATGCAAGTGTTAAAATAAACCCCCTTTTCCCAATTTTACTAATACCCCAAATGTTATTACAACAATTATTACATACCCAACATGAATGGAATAAATTACAGAGTAAAATAACTATAGGGAGCCTACAACAGGCCTAAAGATATACCCAGCCAGGCCAAGCCTTCAATCTCATGGTTCACAAAAACCCAGAAATTACATCTTCATAGACATAAGGCAGCCATAAATTAATTGATTCACCCAGTAGGTAGAAAATAGAATTGAGCATATAGAACCAAGACCCTAGTGTGTCAGAGTTCCCAAGGGCCTCAGCAACCCAGGCAGTGCTCACACTAGAGAGGTTAATAAGAGAGATTCAGATTATAACTAGGGATCAAGTCCTAGTGTGTCAGAGTTCACAAGGGTCTCAATCGGACCCTGAGCAGTGGTCACACTAGGAAGGTAAAATGCTAGAACCTAAGTAGCGTTGGCTTTTAGCCGGCTAAGAATAAGAACTCAAAGAGACCATGCGGTAAAGGAATAGCCTAAGGTAAAGCGACAACACTAAGGTGTCGCGCCCCCTTTTTTTCCTCTTCCTCGCGGAATATCGGGTTTATGACATTAGTTGGGAAAACTCTTTCCTTTTGGGAAAGGGGTTTGAATATTTTGAAGAGTCTCCACCTAACGATTTTAATGGTGCGTTAGGGCACCTAAGGGATTCAATTACAACTACGTTACCAACCAGAGATTTGGGTAAGGGCTTGAAATTATCGTAAGGGGAAGGTGTTAGGCACCCCTCAGGATCCACAAGTGTGATTCCCAACCAAATGGTTTCGTGAATTTGTACAACTAGCAAATAACAAGTAAAGGCTCAAATAAGAGGGGATTTAAGTCTTAAGCATACAGATGTTTAGAAAACAGTAGAGATGATTACGAACTAGCGTATACATATGTCTTAGGTTTATAATAATATGGATCACATCAATGCAATACCCGATAATCACTCCTAGAAGAGGCGCTACACGTGGTATTAGCGCACCGGTCATCATATCCATATTCTACCCTTCCCACCCCGTGAAGGTAATTAAAGCGTGTGTTGGTCACGGATTCCATTGCGTGTTATTACCCGTCCCATCCTATCAGTCCTGGAGGAGGCTAGGACTACTATCCTAAAAGGAAGTACTAGGTTGACCCCTAGGTTAAAAGGAGAAGATTCTAAGCAAAAAACAATGACAATTAGGACTTCAGATAAGGGAAAACAAATAAGAGCAGATACGACGCCCAATTATTCCTCCACAGATTATGCACATGATTAGCACGACTCAAACACAAGTAAGGCCTTATTAACTTCAGAACCTAAGGCATGATGTCTAGGTGAGAATGCATTAGTGAGGCAGCTTTATTACTGATTCCAGATGATGAATTTTATCAGTTTCTTACTGCTTAAGTCAAGTAGCAGGTATAAAGGAGTATGTTTCCAGTTTTAATAGATTTAACACCTAAGGCTTGCCTAAGTGTATGAAAACACCCAGTAATTATCCAGATTATTAAAGATACTATTACAAGTTAGTTTTCCTAAACATGCTGCACTTAGGTGTTGCAAAAATACAGAACTATTACCAGTTGTTTGGAAACATGGTGAAACTATTTTTTGGGGCCCTTTTTCATGCAATCAGTAGTTAAACTAGGTGTTGAATGAGGTCCTAAGACATGACATCTAATATGCACACATAGGGATGCAGAATGGGTGGTATGCAGAATTCCTAGGCAGGATTTCTAAATGCATAAAGTGACAGTATTTGAACATGCTATGCAGCAAGTATGAGGATGACTTGTTTATTAGCGCATTATTATCCTAAGCATGATTCCTAGGTGTACCACAACATTACAGTGATATTAGAACTGGTTTACATGAAAAATAGATTTATATTAAAAATTAATCATTGAGCATGATTTCTATATGATAAATGATAATGCCATAATAGGATGCTGAAACAGTAAACATGGGCCTAAGGAACATGATATCTAATGCAGGATATGCTCGCATACAATCAGCCCTAAGCATGAGTTTCTAGTGCACACGTAAGAAATGTAAACCTAGAGGCATGGTATCTACCCTTTAACATGGATAATCTATATAACTACCCTTCCCTTTCCACTATCCATTCCCAAATTTCTGTTTACAAATTATTAATGGACAGGGATTATGAATTACATAACCAAAGGAAAAATAAAAAGTTACTTCTATAGGGAGCCTTCAATTAGGCCCAGATCTTTCAAACCTCAATGCCTTTGGTGTTTCATAGCCTTTCATAGTCCAGGTGTGTCGGAGTTCCCTAAGGACCTCAAGGGCTCCCGGGCAGTGCTCACACCTAAACATAGCCAAAATAGAGTTAAACATGTGCAGTGTGGGAAGTGCCTGCCTTGTGTGTCAGAGTTCAGAGGGCACTCAAAGGGTCCCCAAAGCAGTGCTCACACGAAGGGGGCTAAACTTAGACTTCTAAGTGTATATGTGAGAGTGATTTTTATTTTTTAAAAGGGTTTAATAGTTTTGAGAAAGGGTAAGTAAGAAAACAGTTTTGAAGAAGGAAATAGAAGCTTAACATCACACAAAGGACCAAGGATAATCCAACAATCACAAACAGGGGTAATGGGATTTGAGGGACAAATACAGAGCATGTGATGGCAGACATATAGCAGGAAGATACACGTATAGACATACAATCAGAAACTCCTAAGGGTTCAGAGGATTAGGGGTACAGTAAAGTACTAGGTTAGATTAAACCCTAAGACAACTAAGACCATGGTTAAACTAATGTACCAGTCATAGGCATGTAAGAAGTAGGTGCTAAGAATACATAAATATACTGGTCATAAACAAATAAAGCCTAACTTAACATGCAGAGGGGAGTTCAGTACCCTAGATACATGCTGAATAATAAGTAAAGAAAATTGGAAGCATACTAAATTACAACAGTAGTAGAAACATGTTGGTTTGAGGACTGAAATCGAAATTAGAACATACCAGTGAAGTGAAGAAAGCAGTAACACAAACATGAAAGTATGAGATGCACAATGGTTAGCCTTGTCTTGCAGCCGGCTAACTTAGAATAGTAGTAGTTAGCACAGAAGAGAGAGGAGATAGTCTTTTTAATTGTGAGAGAGAGATTTTTTGAACAGATTATGCGAGGCTAGAATTCATGGTTTAATATGTTATATGCCTTACATTTTATGTGCGTTAATGATAAAAACACACTTTTATGTGCTTAATGGAGTTTATTTGATGTGTAGGTGAAGTGGAGACGGAAACGGAGCTAAAGGGATGCAAATACGTCAAAAATACGCTTAAGGGTCGAAGAGGAAACACCCGGGCGATAGCCGGGAATTTGGCCCCTAAAGCCAGGCAGCCCCTAGCGTTATGGGGGCGTTAGAGCCCAAACGCCAGGCCTGCCCTGGCCTTAAGGGGGCGTTTGAGCCCAAACGCCCGGGGTCCCAAGTTTGGTCAATTCCGAGTTTTGACGAGTTTAAGTATTTCCCTGTTGGAATAAAAGTCTCCTACACATTTAGGGTTCGTCCTAAACATATAAATAGACCCCGCAAACACAACTGGAAGAAGGATTTGAAGGATTCGAAGAGAGGAAACCATTGAAGTGACAAAATATTGACTTTTACATCTTTTATTCATTACTTTGTAGTTCAATTATGCAATGTATTTTGGGTTTGATTCTTATGAACATGTCTAGCTAACTTTTTTAATCTAGGGTTTTGGTAGAACCCGTTGGGGATAAACTTATTGTGTTAATAATATAGTTTTGATTGGTTGATTTATCTCTATTTGTTCAACGACGTTCTTGTTGTAGTTGATTGAAAGGGCCCTAGCTGTTCCTATTTATTATGTATCTACTTGGGAGAGAGTGCATATTTAGGTAGTTGTTTGAACAACATCACTCCCGGAGTATAGACGAAAGTCATAATCGAGGGTTTAGAGGTTGGATTAGAGATAACGATACCTCAGGTGCAATCTAAAGTGAACTGTAATGCAATCTTGCTAGCGTAACTTGAGAGAGTGCGTCTAGTAAATTATCATAATTAATTGAGAGATATTTATGGTAGATAGAGTGTTCATGATTGATAGAGACAACTAATCAAGCTATATGATGTATCCGAGAAGTAAGTTCACCAACGGGGGAAACAATAACCTTAGACCTTTATCATCATTATTTACAACACATTGTTAGTAATTGCTAGTTATTATTATTTTCAGTATAATTACTAAAACATCACCAATTTATATTAAAAAGTCTTGAGAGAATTGATTGAGTAAAAGTTGCGTATTCTAAAGACTTGATTGATACGTAAATTCCCTGTGGGATCGACTCTGGGCATAATACCCCGGATTATATTTGCAACGCCCGTTTAGTCTTTTATTAGACATAGTTGAGCGTGATCAAATTTTGGCGCCGTTGCCGGGGAATTAACGGTATTATCAATTGAGTTG
>ML386337.1:0-46338 GCA_005239525.1 Nicotiana knightiana | reverse complement strand
CAAACATGGCTTACAGCCCAAATATATCAAATCGTAGTAATACTGTAAAACATATGCTTAAAACATATCGGCACAGGATTTATAACCATTACTTACCTCTACCGAGCCACAACACTAGTCCGCAATGCTCTTGCCCCTCAAATTGGCTCCTGATTGCTCCGAATCTAGTCAAAACCAGTTTAACATCATTAATATATACTCAAGGAACACAACCCAATCGAAAATTATCAATTTATACAAAAATCTCAAAATTTAGCCAAACCCGAGCCCACATCTCAGAATTCGATAAAATTTGCATCACAAGAATCCTCATCCTCTCACGAGATCGTACATACCAAGAACATCAGAATCAGACCACAATTGCCCACTAAAATTACCAAAAGAAATTCCCAACTCTTTCCTCCCCTTTTCCAACTTTTCTTACTTTAATCCTCCAAATACAAGCCTAATCCGAATTAAAATAGCATAGAAATGATGATAATATCCCGAGAACTTACCTTCACTGAAGAATCACGAATCTCCTCTCCAATCTGCCTTCAAAAGAGCTCCTCTCGCATGCAAAAATGGTGAAATGAAATGAATTTCACGGAGGCCCTTTATATACTGTTTCTGCCAGTCATTTCCGCACCTGCGGACATCTAGTCGCACCTCCGGACCCGCAGATGCGATCCCAGGTGCGCACCTGCAAAATCCCACTTAACGGACCAAATTCCGCACCTGCGGCCAACCTTCCGCACCTCCGGCTTTGCAGGTGCGGCCCAAATTTCGCACCTGCGGAAATTCCCCTGCCTAGCCTTTTTCGCACCTGCGCACTTCACATCGCACCTGTGGCTGCCCTTCCGCATGTGCGACCAACACCAGCAATCACACACCAACAGCTATTTTCTGAAATTTTCCAAATTTCAAAACCCCGCCAACCATCCGAAATCAATCCCGAGCCCCTCGGGGCCCAACCAAACATACCAACACACCCCATAGCATTATTCCAACTTAGTCGAGCCTTCGAAACTCCAAAAACAACACGAAAACACCAAAATTACATCAAATTCAAGCCTATGAACTTTGAAACTTCCAGATTTCGCCAACTACGACGAAACCAACCAAAACACCTCTGATTGACCTGAAATTTGCAGACACATCCAAAATGACATTACGAACCTGTTCCAACTTTCAGAATTCCATTCCGACTCCGATAGCCTATTTTTTACTGCCGACCGGAAATCGCCAAAAACTAACTTTCGCCAATTCAAGCCTAATTCTACTCCGGACATCACAAAAATATTCTGAACACACTCCTAAGTCCCAAATCACCTAACGAAGCTATCCGAGCCATGAAATCCGCATTCCGAGGTCGTTCACCAACAAGTGAAATCTCAGTTGACTTTCTCAACTATTAGGCTACTTTGAGGGACCAAACGCCTCCATTCTCATCATGACCACTCTGAACCCGAACCAACCGACCCAACACACATAAATGAAGCTGAACCACATAAAATGAAGCAGAACAGGGAAAATGGGGCTAAACTCTCGGAACGACCGGCCGGGTCGTTATATTGCGGCTACTAACAGCCTAAGTGGGAAGTCGCAAATGTGACACACACTTCGCCATCTCCCTTTGCATATGCGGCTAAAAATGTCGCAAATGTGAAACCTACCGAGCATGGCATACACTTCGCAATTTCCAGTGAGGCATTGCAATTGCGATACCTAACGCTCACATGTTCATTTCACAATTGCGACTTCAGAGACACCAGTACAGCATCAACCTATTTTTGTTCAAAATCATTCCAAAACACGTCCGAAACTCATCCAAGCCCTCGGAGCTCCAAACCAAAAATGCACACAAGTCTAAAAATATCATACAAACTCACTTGCCTGATCAAAACACAAAAATAACATCTAGAACTACGAACCGGACATCAGAACACATGAATTTCAAACGAAAACTCAAGAACCTCTAAAATTACAACCAAGCATCTGAATCCTATCAAATCAACTCCAAATGACACCAAATTTTGCAAACATGTTCCAAATAGTATAACAAACCTATTCCAAGTCCCAAGACCAAATTTCGATCGTGATAACCAAAAGTCAATCTATGGTCAAACTTGGGAAATCTTCTAAACCTCAAATCACCAACACTCGGCATAATCCCAACTCCAAAATGACGATATGAACCTATCAAAGCCATCAAAATACCATTCTGGAGCTGTTTTCACAAAAGTCAAACTTTGATTAACATTTATAATTTATGCTTCTAAACCAAGAAACAAAGGGTCCAAATCAACCCAAAACCTTCCTGGAACGAAACTAACTAACCCTACATGTCAAAAACCACAAATATAAATAAGTGAAACATCAAAAGGGAAATCGGGGTTCATATACACAAAACAGGCGGTCGAATCGTTACAATGCTATAGGAATAGGTTTCATTCCACCAATGAGCAACTGAAAAGTCTATTAACACATCCAAAACTCAATACTATATTACACACCAAGATTATAATCAAGCGTTCACATTCCCTTTATATCTCAAACAAACCTCTCTCGTCACATTCGAACCCTCTAAATCATTACCAGAATGAAGTCATTACCAGAATGAAATGCACAGACTTAGTCAATTATCCATAATGACCCAAAGAGCATCAAACTTCCTCAAGGTCCATGGAAACCCTGCCACTAAATCCCAAAATGATACGCTTCCACTTCCACCCCAGTTTAGCCATCTCTCGAAGTAAACCACTCGGTCTTTGATGCTCATACCTGATCTAATGACAATTCAAACATCGCGAGACATGTCCACTAATGTCCTTCTTCATCCTCCACCAATAATAATGCTGCCTCAAGTCACGATCTATCTCTGTAGCACTCATATGAATAAAATATCGTAAACTATGAGCCTCTTGACAAAGCAAATCCCTCAAATCATCAATACTAAGAAGACAAATTCGACCCTGAAGTCATAATACACCGTCATCTCCAATCACCTCATCTTAAGCACCCCCTCGTAGTACTGTGTCCTTTAGGACTAGTAAATAGGAATCATCATACTAACGAGCCTTAATGCGCTCAAACAAGGATGTGCAACTATGCGAGCAAGAACTCTGATAAGCTCGAAAACATCCAATTTCACAAATCTATTAGAAGGTTGAGAGGTTTGACTGGGAGTTGACTTTGTTGATATCGGGTTCAAATTTTGATTCCTCGAGTTGGTATAGATCCATTGTATCATTTGGTACTTGCATGCAAATTTTGACGTCATTCCGGATTGATTTGATATGATTCGGCACAAGTCGTAGAAGTTAAAAGTTCATTAAGTTCGATTTGAGGTGCGATTCGTAGTTTTGACAATGTTTGATGTTATTTGAGGTCTCGATTGGGTCCATTTTAGGTTATGAAACTTTTTGGTATGTTCAGACAGGGTCCCGATGGCCCCGATTGTGTTTCGGACGGGTTTCAGATCATTTGGATCATGTTGAGCAAAGATGGTTTGGGCAGGATCTGGTCTAGTCGCACCTGTGGACCACTAGGCATATGTGCGGTGATCACAGGTGCATAAGAGAAGGGAAGCAAAACTGGAAGCTGGGCTGGATGAGGAAGATTGTAGAAACAGATATCTAGGTACATCTGTGCATTCGCAGAAGCAAAACTCTTAGCGCAGAAGCGCATTCCTGGTCGCAGAAGTGACATTGGCTGAGGTGAGGTATTTCCACAGAAGCAGATTAGTTGCTGCAGAAGCAGCCTTGCAAAAGCGACCTGGTGACCGCAAAAGCGGAATCCCTAGTAGATTTCATATAATTCAAGGGTTTGCCCATTTTTATCATACCTATAGTTGTAGTCCTTAGTTTTGGGCAATTTTGGAGGGGTTCTTCACGATTTGAATTGGGGTAAGTGTTCTTTACCCGGATTCGATTATATCTTATGATTCCATTTTTGTTTTTATCATTAAATTAGTGATTTGAGTTGGAGAAAATTGGGGATTCATATAAAAACTTTTGAAAATATAAAATCATGATTTGAAGGACGATTTGATGTCATAATTGGATAATTTTGGTATGGTTGGACTCAAACTGGAATGAGTGTTTGGTTTTGTGAATTTTGTCGAGTTCCTAGGTGCGGGCCCGGGGTTGATTTTTTGGGTTGACCTTTTAGATTAACAAGTCTCATATTCATTATACATCGCCTTGGGACGCACAGGGTATAACACCTTATGTGACTTGTTGTGTTGCTTCGATGAGCTACTCGATGTCTTTAATATTACTTGTTGACTTGGGCTGTAATAGTACATTCGCACAAGAATACACCGTAGCATGCCATTCAGGAGTATGAAATTTGACATCTATTGACCATGCCTATGTATTCTTGTATTATCTGCTTCATGTTGACATCAAGCCTGTGACCACGCCGGGCGGATTGTGATTATGAGCCTATGATCATGCCGGGCGGATTGAGATTTTGGCATGTGATTTGCCCGTGTGATCGTGATTAGAAATTTGGGCACAAGGTGCTATGATTATATGATTTGTGGATTGAGACCCGTGACTTGTGATTATGAGATGGGGTATCTCGGCGTAATTTCGTTGCGAAACTTGTGTCAGAACATCTTGATTAATTGGTTGTTGTTGTCTTCCTTATTTGGTTTTAGTGGTACTTTTACGGTGTTCTTATTACTTTACTATTTATATCACATATTGATTCTTGTTGCCATTTAGTGATTCATGCTTTCATTATTAGCTTCAGACTTCTATACTGCACAAGTTATTTTGACTAGTAGGTGTCTTGACTTGTACCTCATCACTACTCTACTGAGGTTAGTCTTGATACTTACTGGGTACTGGCTGTGGTGTACTCATACTACACTTCTACACATTTTTATGCAGAACCAGGTATTGGAGATATCGTACTCAGGAGAAGTTAGCTTATTGATCGCGATGATTCAAGGTAGAGCTGCTTGGTCATCGCAGTCCCTTGGAGTCTTTTCCTTTCATTGTACTGTCATCTTGTT
Organism: Nicotiana knightiana; assembly: GCA_005239525.1. Taxonomy (NCBI): domain Eukaryota; kingdom Viridiplantae; phylum Streptophyta; class Magnoliopsida; order Solanales; family Solanaceae; genus Nicotiana; species Nicotiana knightiana. The sequence continues at coordinate 41,333 of ML386337.1, read as the reverse complement.
ATTTGAACAATATTGTATTTTGATCTTTGAGATCTTTGCATGTATACAACTAGAGTTCGTGACTCTGTATTGTCTAATCTTGGGAGGTTGTTATGATTATTGCCGCGTAAGCTTATTTCAATTTTGTTTCGGTATTCATATTAAACTCTATTTTAAATTACCTTTGTTAAAAACTAGCTTAATTGTTGTAAGTAATCGGCATACCTAGTCTTAGAGACTAGGTGATCAGAAGCCTGGGGTGGGATTTTGGGTCGTGACACAACTTTCCAGTTTCCAACAGATATCGAGTACTCAACATTGCATACGAATGAACAATAAGGAACTGAAGCTATAAGATTCAAGCCAAAATAAAGTCGCACATTAAGGAATCAAGAAAGGGAAATTTTCCTGAAGCCCTAGAGCCGCTCGCGGATAGATACTGACATCTTTGTATCGATTTACAAGACTCTACTAGGCCTACTCATGACTTGGGAGATCCTTAGAACCTAGAGCTCTGATACCAACTTGTCATGACCCAAAATCCTACTAAAGATCATGATGCTGCCTAACATACTTGCTAGGCAGGCCACCACTCAACAACAATAATAAAGTCCAATTATTAAAGAATTAACAGATTCATGATATAATTCTAAAGACAGAATAAGTCGTAAATCAATAACAAAGGTACATGAATACCAAACAAGGTCTAAACGCGAACATAACTGTCTAAAAACTCCCAAAATTCGGTGTCACAATATACCAAGCATCTAACAAGAGTAATAGTCACAACCGACAATAACATCTATTAGAAAAGAAAATAAGTAGACAAAGCTGACTAACTACGGAGGGGGAACTCCAAGTGCTATAGATCGAATAAAGTAAGGCATCTCACCACTAAGTCTCTAGAAAGAACTCCTACGCAGCTGGATGGGTACCACTATACCTGTCTCAGAACCTACACAAAAATGTGCAGAAGTGTTGTATGAGTATATAACCGCACTACTCAGTAAGTATCAAGTCTTGCCTTGAAGAATTAGTGGTGAGGGGTCGATACTGACACTTACTAACAGTCAAATAATCAGGTAAAAGCATGAATAAGATATGAAGTAATGCATGGTAATATAAAAAATATATATAAAGGCTAGAGAAAAAGTACATATGGAATTTAAGCATGTTTTCTAGAGAAAGGGAGATCAAATCAGGTATTAAATACCTTGATTCTTGCATAACAACATGATATGTATCAACTGATATTTATATAAAAGCCACTGCATGAGTCAAAAATATGTAGATATGCATGCTCAGGATCCGTTCTCAATACCTCACATCACAAATTCATGTGCCTGACACAGGCCATGTGTCCAAACCAAACACCAAATTTGGGTGCCTACGCTCACAGGGCCCAAAGTAACATGGGTAATTACATAACTCCAGAGGGACGGATCCATATCCAAGCATTGATCATTTTAAAATCAATTATCACTATCCAATAATAAATATCCACTCATAGTGTCGATAATACCATAATCCTCAACTTTTCCTGATAATCAACTCTCCGCTCATGCATATGTGTATGAAATAATATAATAAACAAGCACTAGACATAACAATAAACATGCGAATAAAAGCTCATATATCTAAAAGATGGTTATAGCTAATCACGTAATTAAATTTATCATAATACTTTAATGAGCAATTTCAACATTCATGATTCTAATCATAGCATTTAACATGAGTGAATTAATCCATGTAACCACTAATTCATACGTCGGATAAGTCAAGCGTATGACTACAACTTAATAAGAAAGCTCGACATGACAAAAGAATTATTTAGGCCCAATTTAACAAGACTCAAACTTAAAAATGCCTTTAAATCATAATTATGGATCATCACATAGTCATAGAATCAATGAAACATGGATAATAAATTCAGATAGTGCAAACAAGGCATAATCATAAGCCAAACTCTACCAGATATGGTCATAACCTATCTATAGGTATACGCTCGTCGACTCACATATACGTGACTCCTAAATCAAGTAAAAAGTGGCAAATGGATCACTTATGGGGAGAATTCCTTTTTATAAGGATAGATAAGAGACATACATCCACCTACTAAGCTTTTACAACAACAACCGTCTTTCCTTTCAAATCCAACACCGAACCACTCGAATCTAGTCAAATATTACTAAAATGAGTCAAACAAAGGTATAGGAATCAGTTCCAAACAATAATTAATCTTTAATCAAATTCCCAAAAGTCAACCGAGATCCACATAGTCAAAACCCGAGTCAAGGGGTAGATCTCGACTACCCATAAATCCACATGTCCAAATATGTTTTATATTCCAAAATTGAGTACAAATGGTACTCAAATTCACAAATTACACTCTCTTAAATTGTAGGCAACCCCCCCTCCCCTATTTCTATTCCAAATTTCGTGATTAAAGTGTAGAAATCCATAGAGAAACAAGATATATAATCAAAATCAAGTAAAAATCACTTACCCTCAAGATAATAGTGAAAATTTCCATCAAAATCACCTCTTCCCATGCTCCAAAACACAAAATAATGAAAAATGAGCAAAAACGTCAAAATATAGTAGTCTACTAGGAAATGTCGCGTCTGCGCCCAGAGCTCGCATTTGTGAGTTCCACTTACACAATCAACCTTTGCACCTACAATGCACCTGTCGCGTCTACGACTTTGCATGTGCGACCACCGTATTTCAGGCGCGTAAATTCTCAAGCCTGCCCCATCCCCGCATACGAGAATATGCACATGCGCTCCATCTCCGTATAAGCAATCATCCCCAATACCAACCGGCATAAAAAAACCAACCTCCCCCTTGCAGGTTGGGCTTCGTACCTGTGCTCAGACCTTCGCAGGTGCGATGCACCAAAACTAGAATTGTCAAACAACTCCAAAATGGTCTGAATCCATCCCAAAAAACATGAGAATTAGAAGCGAACACTTATGACTCAGCTCTATGGCACGCTCTAGATCAGAAAGAAAGGTATCCATCCTAAATATCCTGTAGCCTTATGTTTATAAGTGTGGTGTACGACATACCCATAAATAACTCTACTAGATACGACATGCAGACTACCTTGTACAAACCTGCTCTGATACTAAGTTTGTCACACCCCAACCTCAGGAGATGCGACCGACACATAATGCCCGAAGGTCCGTGCGAACCAACGTCCATACTTAGACCTTTTAACATGAAATCTGGGCCAACAAGGCCTCTAAGTATGATGCTAAAATTAAGATAAACGTTCACAACTTAATGTTGAGCAAACTTTAACATCTTATATATACATAGCCTATCAACATAGGCATAACCATATTTACATACACACTGGACACTAATCTGCAAGTCTTTACGAGTACCATAATATACAACTTGGTTGAGACAGCGCCCCACTATACCAAAAATAAGAGAAACATATGCTTTGGTACTAATTGACTTCTGTACAGCTATCGACGAAGTGGAGTGCGACAACCAACCACTGAAATGTGCATCCTATTGGGGAGGGACATCACCGGGTTTATCTGTACCTGTGGGCATGAACATAGCTTCCAGATGAAAGGGGAATAAGTATGAAAGATGTACCGAGTATGTAAGGCTGATAATTTATGTAAATAAAAAAATAACAAAGAGATATGAATACACAATTTCAACCTGAACACCGAAGACAAGTCACTGGAGGCGTGCATTGTAGTAGCAATGAATCATGGATGCATGCAAGTTTTGTAAAAACCAAGCCCCTCATTGGGGATATGCATTAAATATTTAATATAGTATAATATCATTTAGCCACTCATTGGGGCATATCATCTCATATTGTACCCGGCCTTGAAAAGGACTTGGTAAAGTCTTATGTCTTCATTACACCGTACCTCACCTTAGGAGGTCTCAGTTGTACCCAGCAATACTTGGTGTGCCCGGCCTCAATAGGAATTGGTAATATTTCACATCACTTCACTTTATACCCGGCCTCATAGAGAACTCATTCGTACCCGGCCTCAGGAGGACTCGATAATACCCGGCCTCAATAGGACTCAACATAGTCAGCCTCGAGAGCACTCGGCAGCCTCACATAACACATCATCATATCCTCCCCCAAGGGTTCAGTAAAAACATCACATCATGTCTTATCATACCCAATTGATCAGTGGTTGCATAATAGGTGCCGTCCGGGCTGATTATAACACGACTCGATAAAGTAAAATAGATACATATATATAAATGCTATGTAAGATCAATTCCAAGAGATATCAAGATTTGAATTCGAATAAATTACATCTCATAACCTCAAGATATCATCCGAAAACATCTCAAGCTGGAAAGAAAATTCCACCGGCAAGGAACATACAAGAATATGAACAACGTCATAAGAAAGACTTACAACATAAGGACCATTTAGAAAGAAATGCTTACATCAAGTCATACCAAGAAAGAAGGCTACCTTACATACCTTTTTGAAGAGGTTAACTATGCTTTCTGGGTTCCTACACTTCTATGGTGATTACCTCTTGCACCAAGGAGTTTCCAAAATTAGTATAACAAGAAGACATATGATATAGTGACAGTCACAAGCTTTTTTATGTTAAATCCTACTAGGTTCTTCTTCAACTTGATCTTGAAATCATTTGAGAATTCTTAGAAAGGGTTTAAGAGTATTTTGGAAGAGCTTGAAGCTGGTGAGATTGCGTAGAATGAAAGATGAAGAAGTTGATATACTTTTTTATACTAGGTTCTAGAAATACCACCACCCCAAGTGCAAAACGGGTCACCCTGCACCGGCCACTATGCCCAGTGGGTAGCTGGCACAATCTGGTGAATGTAAACACCTTTTTTGTCCCACTAGTGTGTTGTCAGCCAATTGGTTGTGCTAAACCCTCATTAATCTTCAATTTCATGTGTGGGTTATAACATCATCCACCCTTCGTAATATCCATCTTCGAATGTTGAATCGCAATCATTTTTTAAAAATTCTTCAATCATCCTTCGTGGTATCTTGAATTGTACCTGCTACAGTAGCCTCAATATTATCTCCTGTAGTATGGAACAAATAGGGGTATTTGGATTTCATATCTTTTGCGCCTTCCCATGTCATTTATTATATATTGTTGTTCCACCAAAGTACTTTAAATGAAGCTACCTCTTTGGTTCGCAATTTAGGAACTTGACGATCTAGAATAGTTGTTGGTCTCTCTTTATAGGATATTTCTTTGGTGATTTGGACATCTTCAATGGAAGTAATTTCAGATGGATCATCCAAACACTTACGAAGCATAGACATATGAAACACTAGGTGCACTGCTTCCAATTCCAAGGGTAACTTAAGCTTGTACGCCACTTGGCCAATTTATTGGATAATTCAATATGGTACAATATGTCGATGGTTGAGTTTTCCACTTTTGCCGAACCTCATTACGACTTTCATATGTGATACCTTTAGAAACACCAAGTAACCTACATCAAACTCTAAGTCCCGGCGTCAACTATTCGAGTAGGATTTATGTCTACTTTGTTCAGTTAATAATCGAACTTGATCATTTTCACTTTCTCTATAACTTGTTGTACCAAATCAGGACCTAACAATTTTGTTCCACCAACCTCGAACCAGCCAATATGATATATTCAATTTCATCTAAATAGAGCTTCATACAGTGCCATCCAAATGATAGCATAGTAGATGTTGTTGTAAGCAAACTCGATGAGTAGATGGTCTTCCCAACTTCCCTAGAAGTCTAGTACACAGGTTCATAACATGTCCTTGAGTGCTCGAATAGTGCACTAGGCCTGGCCATCTATCTATGGGTGGAAAGCTATGCTAAGATTGATCTGCATACCCAAACCTTTCCGAAATGATCTCCATAAGATAGCTATAAACTGAGCATCTCTGTCCGATATAATAGAAATCAGAATTCCATGAAGTCAAACTATTTCCTTAATATATAAATTAGCATAATCCTTAATCGAGAAGGTAGTCTTGACATGTAGAAAATGAGCTTATTTGGTGAGTCTATCCACAATAACTTATATGGAATCGAGTTTGCAGCGAGAACGCTAATCCAATAACAAAATCCATATTGGTTAGCTCCCATTTCTAGGTCGGGATTTCCAGGTTCTAGAAATCCCCCTAGCTTCTGGTGTTCAGTAATGTTCCTCTTTATGTTGTTCCACCAGTAGAGCTGACGAAGGTCATGATTCATTTTGGTTGACTCGGGATGAATAGAATACAAGGATTGGTGAATATCTACCATGATCTATCCTCGGAGTCCCCTGACGTCGAACACACACAACCAACCCTTATATTTAAGAACTTCGTCCTTGGATAGCTCGAATAGTTGTTTCTTCTGAAAGGGAATGCTTTCTCTTATTTTCACCAAGACAAGATCATCGAATTGTCATTCCTTTACTTCAGCCACTAATGAGGACACAACAGTATTCTAAGCTATGGTTCCTCCGTCGCCGGTACCAAGAAATCGTACACTTTAATTTTCCAACCGGTACAAGTCCTTAGTCATCTCCATTTTATCAGTTTCCACTTGCCTTAAACTGCCCATAGACTTTTGACTTAGGACGTCAGCCACAACGTTTTCCTTATTGGGGTGGTAAGAATATCCATATCATAGTCCTTTAATAATTCGAGCCGTCTCCGCTGTCTCAAATTCATTTATTTTTGCTTGAATATGTATTATAGACTCTTATGATATGTAAATATATCAACATGAACTCCATACAAGTACTGGAACCATATTTTTAGAACAAATATGACATCCACTAACTTCAGGTCATGAGTCTGGTAATTCTACTCATGTTTCCTCAACTGCCTTGAAGCATAAACAACAACTCTACCGTTTTGCATGAAAAAAAGGATTTATAGCTGATTGTATATGTCATGGATAAGGTCACTATAGACTTGTGGAAAGCTATTTCCTTATTACAAAAAAAGTTTGAATTGGTTGGGGGGCTATTGGTAAGCCTAGTGAGAATGGGTATTAAACACTGGGTTGGATTTGCTTACCTAACGCAACATTTACTATGGATGTGTCATTGGGTGTAATTGATCTTATTCATGCCCTCTATTTCATGCGTTACTTTCTAATGCTATGATGGGTTATGAGATTACTTGATTATTCACATGCATGTTGTGGCCAGGCCGAGAGGGGGAGAGAATGGAATACTAGGGGAGAATCCTAGGACTTCAAGAAAGTCAGGCGAATGGTGCCTATACCTGAAAGCACATAAGCTCGTATTCCAAGACAGATCCAATATGGGATGATTTAATATTTTTTCATTTATTCCCATCCAATCAAAAAAGTCTTTTTTTGAATTTTTTTGATTATTTTCTGGATTTTGATGAATCGTAAGATAAAAAGGGCCTTTTTCTCAAAGCCAAGTGGAGCATGCATGAAGTAGTCAGATGCTTCTTCTATTCTTTTCCCTGGCAAAGCTGGGCCATCCTGGACTTGAACCAGAGACCTCGCCCGTGAAGTAAATTATTGCACCTACGGTCCAACCAATTAGGAGAGTCAACCCTTCCTCCGATTCCTCCCGTTCATTCTTCTTCATTTCATCATTTTGTGGTGTTGTTCTGTTCATAGGTCCCAAGCCCTTATTAGAAATCCGTTTAGATCTTGTGCGGTGTATGATCAAGATGGATCATGGAATGTCAATTGCTTATTGCACCTTAGTCTTGCCTATCTTTTTTCGTAGTGTATTATACCATCCATCACCCCATGGCTATGTTTATGCACCTTAAGTGCTTGTTGTTCGCACACATGTGTTTGGTGAGTATGAGAATTATTTCTCAACAGGTATTTTTATGTGGATTGATATACTTGGATCAGGTTTCATGTCGCAATAATGTTATGTTATATCGGGTTGCACCCTGCAATGGTACATTGTTGAATTGGGTTGCATGTTGCAGCTGTGCCGTGTTTGTGTAACGACCTGTCCGGTCCTTTTGAGTATTGTACCCCTGTTCCCTCATTTATTGCTTATTTATGTTCGTTTATTTTTATATGACTTGCCGGTGTGGTTGGTTTGGTTCCAGGAATGTTTCAGAATGAAATTGGATGCTTAGTCCCAAGGTTTGAAGCCTAAGTTGAAAGAGTTGACCTGATGTTGACTTAGGTATAAAACTCTGGAATGTAGTTTTGATGGTTTCAATATCTCCTATAGTAATTATGGGCTTAGGAGTGTGTCCGGATATTGATTTGGAGGTCAGTAGTATCAGCCAAACCGATGGGCCGCGACGAGCATGCGATGCCCTTACTCAACCGAGTACCAACGTAACGTATGTTTCTCATTACATCAACGTGGGTAAATGGGCCAGAAGGGAAGTATGAGGTAACATGAATAAAACATGAGGGAACACTTGACATAAAATGACCCAGCCTAATATAATGACTTGTACATGTGACATACGGGCCTATAAGGCCAAAATAATCACTCGTACACTGAACATAGGCCGACAAGGCCATACAATGCTTTCATATACATGACATATGTCTACAAGCCTCTAAGAGTACATAAACGTCATAAGGCCGGGATAGGGCCCCGACATACCAATCAATACATGCCTAAATCATACTGACCAAATAAGCAACTCCTGAGCAAATGGAGCGCGCCAACATCTTCTGCTGAGCTGATAGCCTACTTGGAGGACTCTCAACCTGTCTATCGGGACCTGCAAGCATGAAACATAGTGTCCCCAGGCAAAAGGGACGTCAGTACAAATAATGTACCGGGTATGTAAGGAATGAAAATCAGTAAACAATAGACATGAGAGAAACATGAAGTAAAAGACTCAACATGTATATCTGAATAGCTCTGTGAATCATTTAATATTATAGTGTCATGCATATGCGTATAAATGTCATACCATGCATGGGCATATGCGGTCATAACATCATCAAGCCTTTGAGGGCATCCCATCATGTCATCTCGGCCACTGTGGGCAAATCATCAACGTATACCAGCTGATCAGGTGGTAGTGCGTATATAATGCCGTATCTTTTTCCCATATATATATATATATATACACACGTGTATATAACGCCATCTGGTCATGGGTTAATGTACATGTATAAATGAATACAATGCATGAGAAGTACGTTGATAAAATTTCCTTTTTATAATATCGTAAAGTAAACTTTTTTCAACTTACGTATTTTTTTGAGACCCATGACCAGAAGATGTAATAATAAGACACATGGAAATTCAAGAACATAGGCACCTCTAATACATCTATGAATGGAGTCATTTATGGAAGTTGTGCATTAGCTCGTTTCGTTTGTGTAGTATAGATCATGCCAAAAGGAAAGAAGGGATAGCCTTAACATACCTGAGCCGATTCTCTTGACAATCCATCTAACACACGTCAATTGCGGAAAAGACACGTAACGATGGATCGAGGTAGGGAAAAATCCGTATGATGTTCTTGAGAAAGATTATAACAAGCTCCCTTAGAAATGCAAAATCTCACGTTGCTATGAATTGTTGAAGATATTACATTGCTTATTGATATATGCAAATGCATATTAGAATGGCTCAAGTAACATGATGAGATTCTTTAAGAGTCATGAGACTCTTAAGTTTGAGATAGTAACGTGATGAGACTCTTAAGTTTAAGATATCTTATACATGGATGTGGGCCCAACTTTGGATGACTTGGTCACAAATTTCCTCCAAATGTGCCACATTTTATGTGACCAGAAGAGTCACCATTTGGCTTTGATGTGCTACCACGTTGGGAGATGTAATTCTTATCCAAATATTTTGAATTAATTATTCATTAATCACTTGATTAACTTGTTAAACTCTCATTAACTAATGATTAACTAATTACCCACATAATTAAGAATTATCTCAAATTACTTAAAATACTACACACTTTTAACATACCTTATACACCTTACTATCATGGCCATGTGGTACTTTGTATGACACTAGTCTATAAATACCAGGTATTATAGTGTAACGACCCAACCGGTCGTTCTGTAAGATTAGCCCCATTTTCCCTGTTTCTGCTTTATCATATGTTGCTAAACTATTTATATTGTGTTGGGTCGGTTGGTTCGGGTTCGGAGTGGTCGTGGTGTGAAATGAGACACTTAGTCTCTTAAGTTGGCTTAATAATTAGAAAAGTCAACCGGGAGTTGACTTATAGGTAAACGATCTCAGAATGTGGATTTTATACCTCGAATAGATTCGTTAGGTGATTTAGGACTTTGGATATGTTCAGGATGTAGTTTTTATGTCCGGAGTAGAATTAGGCTTGAAATGGCGAAATTGAGTTTTTGGCGATTTCCGATCGGTAGTGGAAAATATGCTATCGAAATCGGAATGGAATTCTGAAAGTTGGAACAGGTTCGTAGTGTCATTTTGGATGTGTGTGCAAATTTTCAAGTCATTCGGACAAGGTTTGATAGGTTTCGGCATCGAAAATAGAAGTTGGAAGTTCTTAGATTCATTAAGCTTGAATCCGCGTGTAGTTTGGTGTTTTGATGTTGTTTTGAGTGTTTCGAAGGTTTAATTGAGGTCCCGGGGGCCTCGGGTAAGTTTCGGATGGTTAACAGATCATTTTTGGACGTTGGTTGATGGCTGATATCTGCTGGTGTGAGTTTTCTGGTTTTTGCTGCTTCTATCAAATATCGACCTCGGGGGTAGTTCGACCTTGGGGGTACTCAGGGGTAGTTCGACCCCGGGGGCACTCGGGGGTACTCAGGGGTAGTTCGACCTCGTGGGTACTCGGTGGTAGTTCTACCTCGGGGGTACTCGGGGGTAGTTCGACCTCGGGGTGGTTCATTATCGAGGGTAGGCCGAGGGCAGCCTAGACAGAAACTTTAAGTTATAAAATAAGGGGACTTCCTCCCATTTTCTATTTTTGACGAATTGGAGCTTGGGTCGAGGAGATTCTTGGGAGATATTTCAAGGAAAGCATTGGGGTAAGTGATTCTTACTTGGTTTTGGCTAAATCCCATGATTTTGTCTTTAGTTTCATCATCTAATTTGTGACTTGGGGTGAAAAATTTGGGAAAAAAGAGGAAGTGTTCTTGAGGTGGATTTTTGGGGTTTTGAACGAGATTTTGTTGTCGGATTTGAACAAATTTGGTATGTACGAACTCGTGAGAATGCAAGGATTCTAGTTTTGTGATTTTTATCGAATTCCGAGACATGGGCTCGCTGGTCGGGTTTGGCCAATTTCAGGTTTGTTGATTTAAATTGGTTATTTTCGAGTGGGCTTTGTTCCTTAAGAATATTTTGATGATATGAATCTGTTTTGAATAGATTCGGGGCGCGTTGAGGCCGAGTCGAGGGGCAAAGGCATCGCGGTGTAGTTTTTCATCCGGTTTAAGGTAAGTAACGATTGTAAATGTAGACCTGAGGGGTATGAAACACCAGTATTTCGTATTATTTTGATAAATGAGGTGACACACATGCTAGGTGACAGACATATGGGCGTGCACTGGTAGGGATTGTGACTTGGTTCGTCCCGTAGCGACTACTAAGTCACGTATTTGATTTGAAATCATATGATATTCCGTATTTTAGAGATTTATACTATATTTTGGGTTGTGTGCCATATTTGGGGCCTTGTGCCAACCTGTTTTGACCCTCAGTGGTATTTTTATTACTATTCTCACACTGTTTTTGATAAGAAAATATAATCTTAGTCATAATTTATACTTGTTTATTGTTTATTCCTGGTTATCACCCTGTTTTCAAACAAATGAAAAATAAGTTGGGCTGAGTCCCCGTGATTTGTGATGAGTTGCCCGAGTGGCTTGTGAGGGTGATGACTGAGAGAGGTCGAGAGCCGGATTGTGAGGATAGTGGTGGGTCGAGCTGCACGCTGCAACGTTATATACTTATATATTGGATCAGGCTGCACGCCGCAGTGCGAGATATGTATTGGATCGGGCTGCACGCTGCAACAGCTATTATATGGCACCTATTGAGCGTGAGTGCTGATTGACGAGAGATGAGCGAGTGACTGAGAGGCTTGACCAAGAGGCTTTATATTGTGAGTGACACTGTGCCCGAGGGGCTTATTTGCTATGAAACTACTGTTTTCACTCTTCTTTACATTTTTTAACCTCTAAACGATAAATGTTAAACCAATGATTTATATGAATTTTGGAAAGGGAAAACTGGAGTTTTATGAAACATTCGGGACGTAGATCCCTGACTTGATTTATTGATTACCACTGATGTTTATTGTATGAATTACATGATTTTAAAAGCTCGTCACTGCACTCAAGTCCTTATTTATATTTTTTACTTACTAAGTTGGTGTACTCACGTTACTCCCTGCACCTTGTGTGCAGATCCAGGTGCCCAGATCGAGTGAGAATTTATTATTCTCATTGGAGTATTTGTCGGAGACTGTGAGGTAGCTGCACGACGTTCGTAGACCCACCCTTCTCCTTCTCATTTTGTCGTCATTTACAGTTTTTCCTAGACTTGCTAAATTAAGGAAAGCATGTCAGATTCTATGTTTCATTTAGTTGCTCATGACTGTTGATTCCGGGTTTGGGGATATTATTTAGATGTTTTCATTGATTGTCCGCATTTGTGAAGTATTAAAAGTGGAAGATTTATGATAAATCGTGTTATTGATTTAAATGGAAAGTTCCTTATTTTATGTGCAGTAAATTGGCTAGCCTAGTACTATGATAGGCGCCATCACGATCAGTTTAGATTTGGGGTCGTGACATACAGCTCGGACCGAATTTATCCCCAAAATGTCAATCTTCGACGAAACTCATTTTTTTTTATTTCCTTACTCTTTCTCCTTCACGAATTTACTCATCACTTGTTTGAAATAGCATAATGCTTATAATCTCAAAATAATCTCATTCCCGAACTTACATCGGTTAACTTACAACGAAACTTTAATGTATGAAAATGCGGGATGTAACATCTCATTTTCGAGCTTTCATCAATTTTTATGCGGCCCAAAATGCGATCATATAATTAATATGCGGGCCGCATAATCCATCGCATATCTGCCTTGGAGTTTTGCGAGGGGAGTTCTGCGGCGCATTATGCGATCGTATGACAGGTATGCGGGCCGCATAATGACCGCATACTCGATCAGATGTTCCACCCGGCTGAGGCTATTTTTGCGGACTGCATTCCCATTATGCGGTCGCATATGCGCCCGCATAACTGTGTCGGGGCACCTCATTTTCTTATTTTTAAACCCGACCCCAAACCAACATAAAGCTTATTCCCCACCATTTTAAACCATTCTTCTAATAATTTAGAGTGAGAAAAGAGAGGGTTCTAGAGAGAAGGTCCCAATTCCATCAAATTGATCCTCCATCAGCACTCAAAGCTTGGGACTAATCAAACAAGATATCAATTTCTTCACTCTAAGAGGTAAGTTTCTACCACACCAGCTTTTAAATAACATGATTAGCTAAAATGGGCCATTAGTAAGGTAGTCCATGGAGGTAAGGAAATGGACCTTGCATGCATGAGGTTCTAAACTATGTGTGGGAAAGTAAGAGCAAAGATAGAAAGAAATGGGGGATAGGACCTTAGCAAACTCATAACTCTAGGTGTAATGCTCAAGTGAGCTGGGACTATGATCCAATTCCTAATTACAATTTGATTATGCTATTTTGTCAAATAGGTTGAAAGAGCTAAAGGATTCTGGAAATTATTGTAGGAATTAAGGATAAGACCCAGTCTAGGTATGTATGGCTAACTCTAATCTTCGTAGAATCAACTCGTTGGTGTTTGAATAGGTAGTGTGAGTCCCTTACTTGATCATACTTGAATTGATTGTTATTATGTGTTGAGTCGAAAGATTTCTGTTTCTAAATTGTTCTAGTTGACTACCATGTCACCATGCTACTTAAAAATATGAATTATGATCCTACACGCTCCTTTTATTATGTGGGCAATTCATTACATGTTGGTTCTCGTTAATATGAAGGATAATGCAATTGAACGGATAAAAAAGAGAATCAAACTCAAATTGTAAAACGTGTCCAAGTGCCAAGAACTATGTGATAAATGATGGAAACGAGATGTGAACTGAGTAATTAATTGAAATGGTGATGTCCCAAGTGTGTTGTCTTAGCCGATCGGGCCGAGATTGGACGCCATGCTGTACACATGGTGGCATTTGCATTGGAAACATTAAGATAAATTGTGGATATGGTTATGTCTTACTTGGGATGGCTTAGCCGGTCGGCTCGAGACCGAACTCCGTGTGAAAAAAAAGACACGGTGGCATGGTAAATCTGGGCACTTGGCAGTAAGAGGCATTAAATCAAAAGGATGGAAAGACGAAATAAGAAACTATGTGACCCTTGCCTATGATTCTCTATTCCTGTGAAGTGTTATGTGAATTCCATGACTGCTTTCCTACTCCTTATTGTTGGTTCTATTTTAGAGTGGAGTTGTTCATACATACTAGTACTATTCGATGTTACTAACGCCCCTTTTGGGGGGGGGGGGAGCTACATCATTTAATGGATGTAGGTGGTTCTATTGCAGATAGCGCTGATCACCGATAGTGGTGCCCTCACTCTTCTCCTCACGGCAGTCTTGGTGAGCCCCATTCTTCCAGGGGTCATATATAGTATATGTTGTTCTTCTTTTGTATAAGTTGCTATATTTTGAGGTATATCGGGGGCCTTATTACCGGCATTGTCATGTTTGTCTTTTGTATCTATAGAGGCTCCGTAGACATTTACGTGGGTCATGTATGGGAGTCGGTGATGTTATCAAGTCAATTTGTATGTTGAAATCCTATTCCTCTTAATCATAGATTGTAAAGTACTTTTGGAAGTTTGATTATCGCATAATGTATGTAAGGAAGAATGAACTAGCACTGTATTTATGTTTATGTAGTTGACTTCTCCCCAGGTTAATAAACGGTGATGCATTCCCTTGTTGGAATACGAATGAGTCGGGTAGGATATGTTTGAAAGGCTTGTCCGACCGGGTACACTTGGTTGAGCGTTGGTCGCGCTCCCCGAGGTTAGGGCATGACAAACTTGGTATCAGAGCCTAAGGTTTTAAAGTGTCCTAAGATGTCTCGGAGTCGTGTCTAGTTGAGCTCTTCTTATCGGTGTGTTGTCGACCACATCTGTAATTAGGGGGATGCTTGAACAATTAGGAATAATACCCTTCGTTTCTGTCCTATATCGTGCGATAGAGTGGAATGTGAGGTTGTCTTCCTCTAACTTGTGCATTGTTCTAAAGTTTCAGTAAATGGCACCTAAGAAGAAGGCGAGATTTGGCCAAGAGGATAATTCCACCCCAGGAGTGGCTATTGATTCCCAACTTGATAGTGCGGGTGAGGGTAATCCCCCGACTATTACACTGCCAGATTCTTCTGCTCCAGACAAGACTACTCCAGTTCCTACTCCTGCGGAGGGTGCCATAATCCCTCCCACTGATATTCCTGTTCCTCTTCCAGCCCCATTTCCAGTTCCGGTGTTACTGATGGGGATATTAGCGGAGCTATTCAGATGCTGACTCAGTTAGTGGCTTCTCAGGCTCAGAGATCAAATGTTACACCCACCTCTTTTAGCTTGCGAGGGGATTCTTCCGGTTCCAGGGTTAGCAAGTTTCTTCAATTAGACCCTCTAGAGTTCACAGGTACTGACCCAGAGGAAGACCTCAGGATTTCATTGATGAGATACATAAGACACTCCGAGTTATGCGTGCCACGACGACAGAGGGAGTAAAGTTGGCCT
This sequence comes from Nicotiana knightiana, assembly GCA_005239525.1. NCBI lineage: Eukaryota > Viridiplantae > Streptophyta > Magnoliopsida > Solanales > Solanaceae > Nicotiana > Nicotiana knightiana. The sequence continues at coordinate 25,611 of ML386337.1, read as the reverse complement.
CCTATCATCTGAAAGGGGTAGCATATTCTTGGTTTGAGATGTGGGAGGACTCCCATGAGGAGGGGAGCCGTCCGGCGAGGTGGAGTGGGTTCGCGGATGCTTTCATAGACCATTTCTTGCCGGCCGATACTAAGGCAGCCCGTGCTGGGGAGTTTGAGACCCTTAAACAGGGTAGTAAAAGTGTGTGGGAGTATCATATGGAGTTCATACGTTTGTCAAAGTGTGATGTTCATATGATGCCGACTATGGAGGCCAGAGTTCGTCGATTTGTGCAAGGCCTTAGTCCATTGGTTATCAATGAAGCTACCACAACTGCTCTAAATTCTGACATGAACTATGGGAAACTGGTGGCGTTTTGCCAGGCTACAGAGGCTCGAAAGTCAAAGTACACGATGGACCAAGAAGGTAGTGGTAGGGCCCGATCAGCGGGCAACCTTGGGGATTCATTCGGAGGTGGGAGATCAGCTTCTCGAGGAGGATCATCAAAGCTATCTTAGTCTTACGCTCAGTCTTCAGCCAGTGCCCCACCATCAGGGCATGGTCAGCGGTAGGGGAGTCGCTTTAGGCCTAGCCAGGGCAGTAGAGGGTTCCACTATGAGGGCCGACCAGGAGAGAGATTCTAGTATCAGCAGAGGGCCTCATACCCTAAGTGTGGGAGGGTACATTCGGGAGTGCGCTATCTGGACATGACGGTATGTTATGGATGTGGGATGAGAGGCCATATTCAGAGGGAGTGTCGTGCATCCCGCCAGGATGCCTGCAGGGGCACAACCCAGCCATCCAGTTCTTCAGCTGCTACATCTTTAGCACATCCTCCAGCCCGAGGCTCTCCAGCACCCACAGGGCTTGGTGTGGCTAGGGGAGGTGCATGGGGTTCGGGAGGACCCAGCCGGTTCTATGCTATGAGTGGTCAACAGAGTGCAGAGGCTTCTCCAGATGTCGTTACAGATATACTGATTGTTCAATCCCATGATGTGTATGCCCTTATTGATCCCGAATCTTCTTTATCCTATGTTACTCCTTATGTTGCTTCAAGATTTGGGATAGAACCAGAAAAGCTTCACGAGCCGTTCTCTGTATCTACTCTGATTGGAGAGTCTATGGCCGCGTGGGTTTATAGAGATTATGTTGTCACGGTGCGTGGTCGGGATACCATGGTCGATCTTATTGAACTAGGGATGATTGACTTTGATGTAATAATGGGAATGGGTTGGCTTTATTCATGTTTTTCCAAACTCGACTGCCGAACTAGAGTTATGAGGCTTGAATTTCTTAACGAGCCAGTTTTCGAGTGGGAGGGGAATAATGTCATGCCGAAAGGTAGGTTTATTTCTTACTTTAAGGCCTCAAAGATGATCAGGAAGGGGTGCGTCTATCACTTGGTCCGAGTTTCAGACACCACTGCTGAGCTGCCTACCCTTGAATCCGTGCCAATTGTGAATGAATTCCCCAATGTCTTTCTGGATGAGCTCCCTGGTATTCCTCCCGACATGGAGGTTGATTTTTGGATCGATGTGATGCCTGACACGCAACCTATATCCATTCCACCCTATAGAATGGCACCGGCGGAATTGAAAGAACTCAAGGAACAACTGAAGGATTTGCTAGAGAAAGGTTTTATCTGACCGAGTGTGTCGCCTTGGGGCGCACCGGTTCCCTTTGTCAGAAATAAAAATGAGTCACTACGGATGTGTATTGACTACCGGAAACTCAACAAGGTCACAATCAAAAACAAATACCCATTGCCTAGAATCAATGACTTGTTCGATCAATTGCAAGGTGCTAAGTTCTTCTCCAAAATTGATTTGTTGTCCGGTATCATCTAGTTAAAGATAAAGGAGCAGGATATTTTGAAAACAACTTTCAGAACCCGGTATGGGCACTTTAAATTTATGGTAATGTCTTTCGGGCTCACAAATGCCTCGACAGATTTCATGGACCTTATGAATCGAGTCTTCAAATCGTTTCTTGACTCCTTTGTGGTAGTATTTATTGACGACATCCTCATATATTCTCGAAGTCGAGAGGATCACGCCGACCACCTTAGGGCAATTCTGCAGACTCTTCATCAACATCAATTGTATGCAAAGTTCTCGAAATGTGAATTTTGGCTTGAACCTGTTACATTTCTGGGTCATGTCATCTCTAGAGAAGGGATTGAGGTTGACCTTCAAAAGATTCACAGCAGTAAAGGATTGGCCTATACCTACCACTCCAACAAAGATTCAAAGTTTCTTGAGTTTGGCCGGGTATTATAGGAGATTCGTGGAGGGGTTCTCCACTCTTGCCTCTCCATTGACTAAACTGACACTGAAAGCGGTCAGGTTCCAGTGGTCTGATGCTTGTGAAAGGAGTTTCCAGGAATTGAAATCAAGATTGACTTCGGCACCGTTGTAGACCCTACCAGAGGGTACAGAGGGGTTTGTGGTGTATTGCGATTCTTCCAGGGTTGGTCTTGGGTGTGTCTTAATTCAACATGGTAAGGTTATAGCATATGCTTCAAGGCAGCTTAAGAATCACGAAAAAAATTATCGAACTCATGACTTAGAGCTTGCAACAACTGTTTTTGCATTAAATATTTGGAGGCATTATCTGTATAGGGTCCATGTGAATGTATTCACAGACCACAAGAGTCTCCAATATATTTTCAAACAGAAGGAATTAAACTTGAGGCAAAAAAGGTGGCTTGAGTTTCTCAAAGATTATGACATTGACATCTTGTATTATCCGGGGAAAGCTAATGTGGTGGCGGATGCTCTTAGTCGGAAATATATGGGTAGTTTGGCTCACTTGGAAGCATTTCAAAGACCCTTGGCTCGAGAAGTTCACCAGTTGGCTAGTTTGGAAGTTTTCCTTGCGGACTCTAGTGATGGAGGAGTGATTGTGCAGAATAGGGCGAAATCCTCGTTTGTGGCGGAGGTCAAGGAGAAGAAATACAACGATCCGGTGATGGTACAACTAAAGTAAGGGGTTCATAAGAATAAGACCACGGATTTTTCTCTTGGCATGGATGACGGTACCTTACGATACCAAGGGCGGCTATGTGTTCCAAATGTGGATGGTCTTCGAGAAAGAATCATGGAAGAAGCTCACACTTCTAGATTTTCCGTGCACCCAGGCTCTACAAAAATGTATCATGACCTCAAGGAAGTTTACTGGTGGAATGACATGAAGAGGGGTGTGGCGGACTTTGTGGCAAAATGTCCAAGCTGTCAGCAAGTGAAGGCCGAGCATCAAAGGCCTGGTGGGTTGGCACAACTTATAGAAATTCCAATGTGGAATGAGAAATGATCAATATGGATTTTGTGGTAAGGTTACCCCGTACTCCGTGCAAGTTTGACTCAATTTGGGTGATCTTGGATCGCCTCACAAAATCAGTACACTTCTTACCGGTTAAATCCACCGATACTGCAGAACAATATGCATAATTGTATATCAAGGAAATAGTCAGGCTTCATGGCACTCCAGTCTCCATCATTTCCGATCGAGGGCCCCAGTTCACAGCTAATTTCTGGAAGAAGTTTCAGCAAGGTTTGGGTACGCAGGTAAATCTTAGCACGACTTTCCACCCACAGACTGACGGGCAAGTAGAGCGGACTATTCAGACGCTTGAGGACATGTTGCGTGCTTGTGTGCTTGACTTCAAAGGTAGCTGGGATGATCATTTGCCGCTTATAGAATTTTCTTATAACAAAAACTTCCATGCGAGTATTTAGATGCCGCCGTTTGAGGCCTTGTATTGTAGGAGATGTAGGTCACCGATTGGATGGTTCGAGGTTGGAGAAGCTGAACTAATAGGACCCGATATCGTGCATCAAGCTATGGAGAAGGCTAAAATCATTAAGGAGCGATTGAAAACTGCTCATAGTCACCAGAAATCTTATTCGAATGTTCGTCGCAGAGATTTTGAGTTCAAAGAAGATGATTGGGCTTCTTGAAGGTATCTCCCATGAAGGGGGTCATGCCATTTGGAAAGAAGGGGAAATTGAGTCCAAGATATTTCAGGCCATATAAAATCATTCAAAGGGTAGGACAGGTAGTGTACAAGCTTGAGCTGCCCCCTGAAATGTCATTGGTGCATCCGGTATTTCATGTGTCCATGTTGAAGAAGGTAGTTGGATACCCGTCTGCCATCGTGCCGGTTGATACCATTGAGGTTATCAAAGAATTGTCATATGAAGAAATTCCAGTTGCTATTCTTGATAGACAGGTTCGAAAGTTAAGAAACAAAGAAATTGCTTCTGTAAAAGTATTATGGCGAAACCAGCAAGTCAATGAAGCTACTAGGGAAGCCGAGAATGAAATGTAAAAGAAGTACCCTCATTTGTTTGAATAGCCATGTAATAGTTCTATAAATTTGTTTTCTCTAAATATTTGTATTACTTGTTCGGCTAGTGTAAAGACACTCTCTTCCTAGTTATCCGTCCTTTATAAAAGCCTCGGTTGGTGTTGCGAGAGTTTCCTTTGCGTTGTCTGATCATATAAAGGTTGTTGAAATGTGTTTCGGGGGCTCTTTGGCAGGTGCATAGGCCTAATTACAAAGGAAACTCTCGCAAAATTTTTAGAAAATTTGGGAGTTAGGTAAATTTGGGGTTGTTGGCATATCGTATGACTGAACCTAAGTGAACCTTAATCCTCATTCAAGGACGAATGATCTTAAGTGGGGGAGGATGTAAGGCCCCCGTAAAATTTTACCTAGAAATCCGGTACTTCGTGATGTCCAGATTAGATTCGGACCTTTTGGATTGACAGTACCCTACGTACTTAGAAGAAAATGTTCACGAAAGAGTGCGTTTCTGCGGCCCATTATGCGGTCGCATAATCACTCTGCGGACCACATAGTGGCCGCAGGGTGAATAACAAAACTGGCCAAATTTGAGGCCTATTATGCGGCCCAAAATGCGATCGCATAATTAATATGTGGGCTGCATAATCTATCGCATATCTACTTGGAGTTTTGCAAAGGGAGTTCTGTAGCGCATTATGCGACCGTAGAACATGTATGCGGGCCGCATAATGGCCGCATACTCGATCAAATGTTCCACCCGGCTGAGGCTATTTTTGCGGCAGGTTTGCGGACCACATTCCCATTATGCGAGCGGTCCCATATGCAACCGCATAACTGTGTCGGGCACCTTATTTTCTTATTTTTAAACCCGACCCCAAACCAATATAAAGCCTATTCCCCACCATTTTAAACCATTCTTCTGATAATTTAGAGAGAAAAAAGAGGGTTCTAGAGAGAAGGTCCCAATTCCATCAAATTGATCCTCCATCAGCACTCAAAACTTGGGACTAATCAAACAAGATACCAATTTCTTCACTCTAAGAGGTAAGTTTCTACCACTCCATCTTTTAAATTCCATGATTAGCTAAAATGGGCCATTAGTAAGGTAGTCCATGGAGCTAAGGAAAGGGACCTTGCATGCATGAGGTTCTAAACTATGTGTGGGAAAGTAAGAGCAAATATAGAAAGAAATGGGGGATAAGACCTTATCAAACTCATAACTCTAGGTGTAATGCTCAACTAAGCTGGGATTATGATCCAATTCCTAATTACAATTTGATGCTATTTTGTCAAATAGATTGAAAGAGCTAAAAGATTATGGAAATTGTCGTAGGAATTAGGGATAAGAACCAGTCCAGGTATGTATAGCTAACTCTAATATTTGTAGAATCAACTCGTTGGTGTCCGAATAGGTAGTGTGAGTCCCTTACTTGATCATACTTTAATTGATTGTTTTTATATGTTGAGTCGAAAGATTTTTGTTTCTAAATTGTTCTAGTTGACTACCATGTCACCATGCTACTTGAAAATGTGAATGATGATCCTACATGCTCCTTCTATTATGTGTGCAATTCATTACATGTTGGTTCTCGTTAATATGAAGGATGATGCTATTGAACGGATTAAAAGGAGAATCAAACTCAAATTATAAAATGTGTCCAAGTGCCAAGAACTATGTGATAAATGATGGACATGAGATGTGAGCTGAGTAATTAATTGAAATCGTGATGTCCCAAGTGAGATGGCTTAGCCGATCGGGCCGAGATCGGATGCCATGCTGTACACATGGTGGCATTTACATTAGAAACATTGATATAAATTGTGGATATGGTTGTCTCACTTGGGATGGCTTAGCCGGTCGGGCCGAGACCGGACTCCATGTAAAAAAAAAAAAGGTGGCATTGTAAATCGTCGCACTTGGCATTAAGATGATATTAAATCAAAAGGATGGAAAGACGAAATAAGAAACTATGTGACCCCTACCCATGATTCTCTATTCCTGTGAAGGGTTATGTTGATTCCATGACTGCCTTCCTACTCTTTATTGTTGGTTCTATTTTAGAGTGGAGTTGTTCATACATACTAGTACTATTCGATGGTACTAACGCACCTTTTGCCGGGGGGCGCTACATCTTTGAATGCATGTAGGTGGTTCTATTGCAGATAGCGCTGATCGCCGATAGTTGTGCCCTCACTCTTCTCCTCATGGCAGTCTTGGTGAGCCCGTTTCTTCCCGGGGTCATGTATAGTATATGTTGTTCTTATTTTGTATATGTTGCCATATTTTGAGGTATAGTTGGGGCCTTGTTACCGGCATTGTCATGCTTGTCTTTTGTATCTATAGAGGCTCCATAGACGTTTATGTGGGTCATGTATGGGAGTCAGGGATGTTATCAAGTCAAGTTGTATGTTGAAATTCTATTCCTCTTAATCACAGATTGTAAAGTACTTTTGGAAGTTTGATTATCACATAATGTATGTAAGGAAGAATGAACTAGCAATGTATGTCTGTTTATGTAGTTGACTTCTCCCCAAGTTAATAAACGGTGATGTGTTCCCTTGTTGGAATACGAATGAGTCGGGTAGGGTATGTTTGAAAGGCTTGATCGACCGGGTTCACTCGGTTGAGCACCGGTCACGCTCCCTGAGGTTGGGGCGTGACAGTATTTTCTTGAGACCCACGAATAGAAGATGTAATAATAAGACACATGGAAATTCAAGAACATAGGCGCCTCTGATACTTCTATGAATGGAGTCAGTATGGAAGTTGTGCATTTGCTCGTTTTGTTTGTGTCGTATAGATCATGCCAAAAGGAAAGAAGGGATAGACTTAACATACCTGAGCCGATTCTCTTGAGAATCCATCTAACACACATCAATAGCAAAAATGACACGTAACAGCGGATCGAGGTAGGGAAAAAATCCGTATGATGTTCTTGAGAAAGATTATACCGAGCTCCCTTAGAATTGCAAGATGTCACGCTACTTTGAATTGTTGAAGATCTTACATTGCTTATGTGATATATGCAAATGTATATTAGAATGGCTCAAGTAACGTGACATTCTTTAAGAGTCATGAGACTCTTGAGTTTGAGATAGTAACATGATGAGACTCTTAAGTTTAAGATATCTTATACATGGATGTGGGCCCAACTTTGGATGACTTAGTCACAAAATTTCCTCCAAATGTGCCACCTTTTATGTGACTTTAAGAGTCACCATTTGGCTTTGATGTGCTGCCACGTTGGAAAATGTAATTCTTATCCAAATATTTGAATTAATTATCCACTAATCACTTGATTAACTTGTTAATAATTAATCAATTATCCACATAATTAAGAATTATCTTAAATTACTTAAAATATGACCCGCTTTTAACATACCTTATACACCTTACTATCATGGTAATGTGGTACCTTGTATGATACTAGTCCATAAATATCGGGTATTATAGCTCGGACCGTATATTCCCAAAATGTCAAACTTCGACGAAACTCATTTTTTGATTTGCTTACTCTCTCTCCTTCACGAATTTACTCATCACTTGTTTTAAATAGCATAATGCTTATAATCTCAAAATAATCTCATTCCCGAACTTACGTCGATTAACTTAAGACTAAACTTTAACGTACGAAAATACGACATGTAACATCTCATTTCCGAGCTTTCATCAAATTATTTATGGCGTACTTTCACGTACGAAAACATGTGGTGTAACAAGTAGGCCGTTTTGGCTTGAATTGGCAAAAGTTAGAAAGTTGAAGGTTTGGAAAGTTGAGAAGTTTGACAAAGAGTTGACTTTGTTGTTACTGAGCTCAGTTTTTTGTTCCGGAAGTTGGAATAGGTCCGTTTTGTCATTTATGACTTGTGTGCAAAATTTAAGGTCAATCGGAGTTGATTGTATTTCGACATTGGTTTTAGAAGTTGGATGTTCAATAGTTCATTACGCTTGAATTGGGGTGTGATTTGTGTTTTTGATGTTGTTTGATGTGATTTGAGGGTTCAACTAAGTTTGTATGACATTTTAGGATGTATTGGTATGTGTGGATTGGGTCCCGAGGGCCTCGGTTGAGATTTGGATTGATTGCGGATTGAGTTTGACCTTGTAGAATTGCTGAATTACTGGTGTCTAGTTTCCTTATATGCGTCTACGAGAGAGGTCTTGCATTCATGAAGTGTATCTAGGTGACTAGTGAAGTTTTTTTTCGTGTTCGTGAACAAGGTCACCCGTTTGTGAAGGTATAGAGAGTTTTTTCATCGCGACCGCGAGAGGGGACTCGTGTTTGCGTAGAAGGATGATGCCGATGGGGACATCAGGCTTATAAGCCTTCATGTTCGCGGGAGATGGGTCATGTTCGCATAGGAATTGGTTCAGCGGTCATCGCGTTCGCGAGGGAGGTCTCGCGTTCGCATAAAAGGGTTTTGGAAGCTGAGGATTTGGTGCTTCCCGAATGCAAGGCACTTTCCGCATTCACGAAGAAGGTCAACCGGGAAACCAGGCAAGAATATATTATTTTCAAATCAAGGGTTTTTTCCCATTTTTCATCTTTTAAGCTAGAGACCTCAGTTTTGGGCGTTTCTTGAAGAGATTTTAGAGTTTATTGGGGTAAATGATTTTAACTCGGATTTGATTAATATACATGAATTTATCATTATTTTACCATTTAATTAGTGTTTTGGGTTGGAAAATTGGGGAAATTTGTGAAAACCTTCATAAGCTATATTTTTAAGGATTTGAAAGGCGATTTGAGATCGGAATTGAATGGTTTTCGTATGATTGGACTCGTTATTGAATGGGTGTTCGGATTTTGTAAATTTTGTGGAGTTCCGAGATGTAAGCCCGTGGTTGACTTTTTGGGTTGACATTTTGACTTTGGTTAAGGAACTTAGCTTTACTGTATGGAATCGATTCTTATAGCTTTTATTGATTGTATTAAGTTGTTTGTGGCTAGATTCGATTTGTTCAGAGGCGGATTCGCTAGGCAAGGGCTTGTTGGAGTTGTGATTTGCATGGTTTGGGGTAAGTAACACTTCTAAACTTGGTATTGAGGGTATAAATCCCTGGATTTCGCGTTATATGGTTAGTGTTGAGGTGACACACATGTTAGGTGACGGGCGTGTGGCGTGCACCGTGGTAATTGTGAATCGGTCGATTCCATGGTACTGTGCAGTTATCAAATCTTGGTTCTATTTATGTAATCCCTACGTGCTAAAGTAATTGAGCTATGATGCATGTTAGAAATTATGCTTAGTCTATATGCTTATTCTGTGGGGACCCACTGAGGTCATTTCTACTATTGAGTTATCTACTTAAAGTGCAATTATGTACTTAATCACATTCGTCATTTGAATATCATATCTCAGTCTCTGTTATCATTTATTTTTACATCATGTTATCATTTTTTGTGCTGATTGGCATAAGATTTGTGAGCCCGAGAGACTGGGGAATTATTGACTAAGTTGGGGCTTGAGGGCCGGCTTGTGAGTGATATTTATGGGATCAATTTGCACACCACAACCGGATTTATTGACACATTTATGGGATCGGGCTACACGCTACAGCATGCCATATTGGATTATATTAGCGCTTGGGTAGGATCCGCCCCTCCAGTGTCTGACATATCATAAATGACTGCAGGTACCGTTGAGTGCTGAATACGAGTGTTGAGAGATTGAGAGTGATGAGCGAATGAGCGTGCTGTGTGATTGAGGGTGATGAGTGAGATTAAGTACTCTGAGAGTGTGAATACATGAGTTTATTATTGTGTTGCATTACATGTAACATGCATATTTGACATGAAGGCATAGAGATGTAACATTCCTCATGCTGGCTATACTTGACATATTTTATCAGTATTGGGTTTGAATTTTTGAACTTGAGCGCATGTGTACATTTCTATACTGTGTACAAATTGATTATGGGATTTCTGTGAGTTATTACTATCATTTCCATGTTATATCTGTATTGTTATTATTTGGATTTGGACTGTGACTTTCTGAGCTCGTCACTGCTTTCAACCCAAGGTTAGTACTGTTACTTATTGAGTACATTATGCCGGTTGTACTCATACTACACTCTGCACTTCATGTACAGATTCAGCTACATCTGGATCTGGTGGTTTCTGGACTCGGAGCAGTATCTGGTAGGAGATTATTAGGTAGCTGCTTTGATGCTTGTAGACTTCGACTCTCCTTCTTTTTCAGTTTATTCTATACTGTTCTATCTTTCAGACAGTTGTATTAGATATTTAGACTTTGTTGACACTTAGTAGCTCATGTTCTCGGTGACACCCAAATTCTGGAATTTTGTAGTTGAGTCGCAGTTGTTTTTATCTGTTATTTATGAGATTTTTTCATTGTTAAACTTATTACATCATGCTTTTAATTTAAAATGCGTAGTTATTTTGTGATTGTCGACTTGCCTAATACCGTGATACGTGCCATCATGACATTTTGAGATTTCAGTCGTGATAAGTTAGTATAAGATCCTAGGTTACTTAGGTCTCACGAGTCATGAGCAGGTTTAGTAGAGTCTTACGGATTGGTATGAAGACATCTGTACTTATCTTAGAGACGATTAGGAAACTTCACTTTCTTGTATTATTGTCGTGTGAATTTGTTGAATTCGGAAAACTAAACTTCTATTAATCTATTCTCTCACATACGGTGAGGAAACGCGCAAACAGATCGGGAGGACGCCCACTAATACCACCAGCTAGGGTCGCGGTAGAGGCCGAGGTGCAGCTCGTACAATAGCTAGAGCAACACATGTGGAGCCACCAGTTGCTCCAGCTCAGGAGCAGATACCAGATGTGGTTGAGCTGGTGGGACCAGCTTAGGTTGTGCCCATTGTGCTTCAAGTCCTTCAGGAGGATTTGACCCAGATATTGACTGCATGCACAACCTTGCTCAGGCGGTTTCAGTTCAAGCCGCACCAGCCACTTCCCAGGTTGGGGGAGGTACTCAGAGTCCCACCGCCCATACTCTAAATCAGGTGCTTCAGGGACTTTAGAAACCGGGGTACTACCAGCCCAGCCGGTTTCAGTTGCTCAGGTCCAAGTAGGTCCACCTATGAGTGACAAGGAGCAGAATAGGCTAGAGCGATTTTGGGAGGCTCAGTCCTCCAACATTCAGTGGGGCTCAGTCAGAGGATGCTTAGGATTTCATAGACAGGTTCTAGGAGATACTTCACACGACGGGTATTCTGGAGAACAGTGGAGTCTCATTTACTACTTTTCAGCTGTCGGGGCAGCCTTCAAATGGTGGGAGGCCTATGAGTTGAGCAGGCCAGCCGACGCTGCATCACTTACGTGGCATGAGTTCTCAGTTCTCTTCTTAGAGAAGTTTGTTCCATAGACCCGCAGGGGGAGTTGCGTAAGCAGTTTAAGCAGATACGCCAGGAGGGTATGTTAGTGACCCAGTATGAGATGAGATTTTTGGAGTTGGCTCATCACGCGATCTTGTTAGTTCCCACAGTGAGGGAGAGGGTTAAGAGGTTCATCGATGGCCTCAACTTTGGGCTGTGCTTCGTCATGACTCGGGAGATTGCATCAGGTGCTAGGTTCGTCGAGGTGGTTGATATTGCTAGGTGTCTAGAGTAGGTTCACATCCTAGAGCGCGAGGAGAGGGAGGCCAAGAGGTCTCATGGTTCAGGTGGTTTTAGTTGTGTTTCTTCTTGTGGGTAGTCTCGGATGGGACCAAGATATCACAAATTTCAAACATTAAATGGTCTTAGTATCTGATATGGTATTCATGTCAGACAATTGAGATACACGCTCCGAGGGATGGGTTTATTTAAGTATGTTTATCGAGTTGAGGTGCTAAAATGGGAAAATTGAAAGTTCATATATCGGCTTTAAAACTTGGTGCAAGTTTAAGTGGTCTAAAGGTCATTACGTGTTATTTTAATAATCTCATTTCTATTCTTATTTATTTCATATTCTTGGATCAAATTAATCTACGTGTTTATAAAGGACGTTACAAATTCAATTGTACCGTTTACAGGTAAACAACTTTGAGTTTGGATCTTCGTAAATAATTATTGGTTTCGATTCAAGTCATGTATCTGAGTTTCTGATTTCAATAAAGAGACATCATCTCCCACACCTCATTAAGTATATCAGTAGCTTCGATTAATATGAAATTAATCTGTCTTCTTGTTAGTTTTCTTTGAAGTCCAATACAATTAGCCTGAATTACAGTGTTCTGGGGTAAGCTGTTAATACAACTATGTGATTTACGTGCTAGCATGACCATTCCCTATTTATGATATGATTTTTGTAGCTTAGACATAGTTGCCATAAGCTAGTACAAAATGCATGTTTAAGTTGAGATGATTGGCCTCTACTATGAATGATCTGCAGTCTCACATTGCTAGATGAAGTTTGTAGTCCTTTCATATTGGTATATAGTGTTAGGTTGATTATAATCTCATACCTTAAAGTCATGACTAATCATGAAAAAGCGCGAATGGATGGTTCTTTTATTTTGATTATGTGTGTTGCCTTGGACGATAATTAGAGATTCATGAGACTCTCATGAACTCTAAAGTGTTAAGGGTCTAAAGGAAATCCAATATTTACGAGCCTTAGACAAAGTTCCAGGAGACTAATTTTTATTTATCTTGTCTGAGAAATCACTGTGTTTTTGGCTTGATTCATTTCCCTTTCTTTTGCCTTATAGTTAAGTATTGTAGCGTTTTCTTTATCTTTCTTTTGTAATTTTACAATGAATGCATATTAATCATTGTCCTCTTTCTCCCTTTTGCATGAACACTATTGGACCCTCTGAATTCAATTTGAACTCTTGGGTTGTTGCTTCTACTTCATCATCACTCTGCTCAATGGGCATGTCACCGTCTTTTGCAGCTTTTGTTGATACGATAACGCTAAATTGGGCCTAAGCTACAGTCAGCCCAAAATAGAGTCTTGTTCATTTCAACCCACTCCCTTACTATCCTTGCTTGTATATTTTGTATTAAATAACTAACAGTTATCTTATTGGATTTCTAGAATAATCCGAACATATAACTAAGTCTAAATCACCATACGGGCCTATTGGATCCATCAAATCACCAATCCGAGGTTGTTTACGCACAAGTCAAATCTGGGTCAACTCTTACAACTTAAGCTTCTAACAAGGGAACTAAGTGTTCCAATTCACTCTTGAATCTTCCCGAAACCAAACCAATCAACCTCGTAAGTCACAAAACAACAATCAAGCATATGAAAAACATCAAATAGGAAAAACGGGGCTCAAATACATAAGACGGCCGGTCGAGTCGTTACATTCTCCCCCTCATAAACAAACATTCTCCCTCGAACGAGTTTAGTCATACCTATAATGTCAAAAAATGGGGATGTCTTCTCCGCATATCATGATCGGTCTCCCAAGTCATTTTTACGACCGCTTGACCTATCTATTGAACCTTCACTGATGCAATCTTCTTAGACCTTAGCTTCCAAACCTGCTTATCCAAAATGGCCACCGGCTCTTCTTCATAAGCAAGTTTGTCATCCAACTGCATTGAACTGAAATCCAACATATGCGACTGATCCTCATAATACTTCCGAATCATGAAAACATGAAATAACGGATGAACTCCCGAAAAACTAGGTGGCAAATCAAGTCTGTAGACCAACTCCCCCACTCACTCTAACACCTCAAATAGACTAATATACAGAGGACTCAACTTTTCCTTCTTCTCAAATCTCATCACGCCTTTCATTGGTGAAAGTTGAAGAAGAACCTTCTCACCCTCTGTAAAAACCAAATCACGAATCTTCCTACCATCATAACTCTTATGCCTGGACTGTGCTAACAAATCTGCTCCTGAATCAATTTCACCTTCTCCAAAGCATCACGAACCAAATATGTACCCAACAATCTAGCCTCCCCAGGATCAATCCAACCAACTGAAAATTAACATCACCTCCCATATAAGGACTTATACATAGCCATTTGGATGCTCAATGGCTTGGACCTTCAGCCAACCCTAAGGTGGTTGTTGATGGATTAATGAAGGGTAATAGTGAATGTGGTTGATGTTAGAGGTAATTGGTGGTAGAGGTGATCGATAAAGGTGGTAAAAGTGATTGATGATGATAGTAGAAATGGTTTGTGATGGTAGAGATTGATGATGAAAATGATTGATCATAATAGTTTTTTTTCCTGGCTAAAAAGAAATTTATTAAAAACACATACTAAGAGTCATTGCAAACACGGATCCTTATAGGATACATAGTTCCTACTTCCTAGTTTGTCCCTTTTGTAAATAGAAACAACAAAAGAAGGTGGAGCAGCAAAAGTAATTAGCCTCCTAAGCATATCTAAATTACATCCATTCTTGGCTAATTGGTCTGCCACGCCATTTGCATCTCTAAAGATATCAGTAATAGTTAGTGCTAGAAGATCGAAAAGAAAAGCCGAAAAATACAAAAAAATAAAAATCTTCATTTCCGGGACAACTTTTGTTTACCCCTTATCTGTTGGGACAAAACCTTTTGACTATTCTTTCTTCTTTTCTATGTTGTATATCGTTTTTCTAATTATAAATAAATTACTTTTTTTCTTTCCTATTATTTTTTTTAAATTTTTTTCTCTATCTTACAATAATTTTTAAAAGTTTTTTCTTTACTTCCTCAGCGCTTCTTATTTTATCGATGAGATCAAAGAGGGATATAATTGACCTAATCAGGTGTATGGGTCAAATTCTGATCAAGGGGACCTCTCCTGAAATAAGTCAATCAAGAAACAATTAGGTGGAGGTCGTGCTTAAGAAGCAACATTGGCGAGACGAGCAGCTAATGTCAAGGTCGAGCACTCAGATCGGCCAAAACAACTAGTTTAGCAACAAGATATTTTAAGGGAATATTTTGAAGAATATTCTCTGCATTTTGTACTTTCAGTAAGTAAAGGATTGTCCCATATAAGAAGGAATAGAGAGAGAAAGAAGGGGGAGGTAATATTCTATTTGATAAGCTCTTGCTAGAAAAGTTGACTCTCAGGTAACTACAAACATTATCTTTACACACAATTCGATTTGCTGTTTATTCCAAACTTTCCCACATCAGATCCGATAAAGTATTTGAAATTCCCACGTTTGGTTACCTTACATCATTGTCAGAGGGAGAATCATCCACCTCGTTGATCATTTGAGTGAATTATTCTCTCTATTTACATTTATTGTGATTTATCATATTTATTGCTTGTCCTTATCCCCTCATTCATTCATAACAATATCTTAAACACCTCTTTTGGCATTTAAGTGCTTTAAAGGCGGTTTTTAGACTATTACTCTCCATCAATCTTGGATCTAGGATTTATTATATTTAACTAAAATTTACCCATTATCATTTATTTAATTAGTTTAACAAAAAAGTTTAACACTTTTTGGTCAAACAATTTGGCGCCGTCTGTGGGGATTTTCTAGTTAAAAGTTTTAGTTTTTTCTAGATCTAAAAAAAATGCAACACGCACAAAACTTTGCAAAATCTCGTATCTCGTTGTTTGCACAAATCTGATATGGCAGGCAATGGAGAGGAAAAGAGAAAGGCGATAGCCAATCTCACCGCCAATCTCCTCAACACCATCAACGAAATAGATGAAACGGAGGGTGTGGATGTAACCCCAAACACCTCTCCCAGGCGAAACAGCTCGCCTCCACCTCCCGACAGCGTCACGACCTCGCACGGAAAGGGCGCCTCTACATCCACGACATTAAAAGCACCACCGACAGTGAAAAAGTTACTTGAGGCATGCTTGACAAATACGCTAACCGGCTTCCTCGACAAGCCCGCGCGAAGGTCGAATAGGGAAGAAACAAGAGCCGGTACCACATCAGCAGCTGACAAACAGCACGCCCCCCCCACACACATAAGGTATTACTCACAATGTTAGTGATATAGGTAATGACACCCTTACAACCATTTTGAGGAAAATGAATATGGAGAACAAGAACAAAATGCTCCGTAGCCAAATGAAAGAGCACCAAGAAAGGGTAGAAAAAATACCAAGTGCCCCAAAACTGCTGCCAAAAAGAGACGCAGGCCGTTTTGTCGAGCAACCATATAGCGATGAGGCTGCACCGCACGCCATACCAAAAAATTTGAAAATGCCGCCATACTTGAAAATATATGACAACACGACAGACCCGGAGGACCATGTGACCCACTATGTCACTACAGTGAAAGGCAACAACCTCGCAAAACAACAAGTATCGTCCATATTGCTGAAGAAGTTTGTAGAGAGCCTAACCGGCGGGGCCCTGACTTGGTACTCGCAGTTACCTGCGCGCTCCATAGAAATGTTCGAGGAAGTGGCCGACAAGTTTGTCACTGCCTAAGCCGGGGAAAAAAAAGTGGAGGCGAGGGTGAACGACATATTCTCCATTAAGCAATCACTTGGCGAAGGACTCAGGGACTTCCTTGCCCGGTTCAACCGTGTAAGAATGACCCTTCCAAACTTATCTGAAGGAATGGCGGTGGACGCTTTCCAGAATAGGCTGAGCAGAAGTGGGTCGTGGGCGACCAAAAAGTTGCTAAGACAACTAATGAAATACCCTCCAACTACTTGGGACGAGATACACAACGCCTACTATGCCGAGGTAAGAGCCGACGAGGATGATATCAAAGGACCTACTCAACGTCTGACCTAGGTCCAAATGGAGTCTAGGAAAGACCGAAGAAACGAAAACAAAAGAGATCTAGCAGGAACCCGACCTAATCGAGAAAAACATCAGCCTTATGTCAGAGGCACCCCTCATGTCGCCTCCACGCCACGACGAAGGTCCATCCAGACCGCGAATGGGAATCCACCAAAATGAAAGAGGTATGCCCCCTTATTATCAGCTCATAATTTTTGTGTTTCCTCCTCAGAAATAGTCTACACTTTGGAAAAGCTCGTCCCAAAGGTAAAATGGCCACAAAAGATGAAGTCTGACCCGAGCACCAGAAAGTCAAATGCCCTCTGTGAATTCCACTAGGAACGAGGTCACAAGACCGAGGACTACATCGCCCTTAGACAGGAGGTCGTGAACATGCTTCACCAAGGGAACCTAAAAGAGCTGATGAGCGATCGTACAATACCAGGATATGGCGTACAATGCCATCATAGGAAAACCATGGATATATGCCATGAAAGCCGTCCCCTTCAGTTTGTACCAAATCATCACATTTCAGGCCCCCTGGGGAGTATTCTACATCTGGGGAGAGAAACGCACGACCCGAGAATGTTACTGCATTGCCCAAGACTACACATACACCCAACAGTTGAAAGGAAAAGCCGAGGAAGCATAGAAATTAACAAAGTCGGGTCAGATGGCGATGAAAGGGAGGACGTCATTAGCGACCCTGAAATCATAGAAGCCATGGGATCAATCGTAGAGGACCTCGACGCCACAGTCGGGCATGAACTGCAGAGCTTTTTTGATGCCTATTCGGGCTACAACCAAATCCTCATGGAGGAGGAGGACCATGAAAAAACCACCTTCATTACCCACCAGGGGACATACTGCTACAGGGTGATGTCGTTCGGGTTAAAAACGCGGGGGCAACATACTAGAGGCTAGTGACCAAAATGTTCTAAGATAAACTCGCCAAGACCATGGAAGTATATATAGACGACATGTTGGTCAAGTCAAAAATAAAGGAAGACCATATCGACCACTTGAGGGAGGCCTTTGACATACTTAGAAGGTATGACATGAAATTAAACCCCGAGAAATGTGCTTTTGGGGTGACATCTGGAAAATTCCTCGGCTTCCTGGTATCACAACGAGGCATCAAGGTCAATCCCGACCAAATCAAGGCCATAGAAGGAATACCCAGAAAATCTAACTAGCAAAAAACAAGTGCAAAAGCTGACCGGCCGGATAGCCCCTTGTCAAGATTCATCTCGCGGTCCTCTGATAGGAGCCACAAATTTTTTGGCATACGAAAAAAGGATAACGGACTCCAATGGAATGCCAAGTGCATCAACGCCTTAAAAGAACTGAAGGCCTACCTGTCTTCGCCACCATTGTTCGCTAAGGCAGAACCCAGAGAACGCCTCTTTGTCTACTTGGCCGTGTCCGATGTCGCAGTAAGTGCAGTCCTGGTACGAGAAAATAAAGGTATGCAATCTCCGATCTATTACATAAGCAAAACTTTGGTCGACGCTGAAACGAGGTACCCCCACCTCGAGAAGTTAGCTCTGGCCCTGGTCTTAGTTTCATGAAAACTTAAACGTTATTTCCAGTGCCACCCTATCTCGGTAGTCATGTCTTTTCCTTTAAGAGTATCCTGCATAAGCCCGAATTGCCGGGCAGATTGGCCAAGTGAGCCATAGAGCTAAGCGGGCACGATATAACCTATCAGCCGCGAACAACGATAAAGTCACAAGTTCTTGTCGACTTCGTCGCCGACTTTAGTGCTAAGATAATATCCTAAGTCGAAAGGGACACCGCCAATACTTCCTCTAATATATATGGCCAATAGATTTTGTATACCGATGGTGCTTCTAACGCATCGGGATATGGGCTGGGACTCGTGCTCGAGGTCCCAACATGCAAAATGATTCGCCTATCCATACGATGCTCTGATATGACTAACAACGATGCCGAGTATGAGGCCGTGATTGCAGGGTTAGCACTCAAGTACGGAGCACGTCATCCTTTAATGCGACTCGCGCATCGTTGTCAATCAAGTCACAGGGAATTTCCAAATTAAGGAGCAACGACTACAGAAATATCAGGCCGAAAGTTTCAAACTATTACCCGAGTTCGACGAATGCCAGCTCGATCAAATACCCCGAGAATAGAATATCGAAGTGGACGGCTCGCCAAACTGACAGCGGCCACTAAAAGTATAACCGGAGAGGGGGACGTGTTCACTTTCCTCCATTCATGACTAGACCAAATCGAGGTACAATCTATAAGCCTAACTTGGGACTGGCGCAATCGTATTATCTCATACTTGCAGGAGGGAGTGCTCCCACCGGACAAAAAAGAAGCCAAGAAGCTTCGAATGCAGGCGGCCAGGTACAACATCGTCAATAACGACTTGTACAAAATAACATTTGGTGGTTCCCTAGCAAAATTTCTTAGGACCAAATCAAACACAGCGCGTCTTCAAAGAAGTACACAAGGGCCACTGCGGAGCTCACACCGAAAACCGAGCTCTCGTCAGATGCCTCATACGAGCAGGCTACTATGGCCCACGATGAAAAAGAAAGCCGCTGAATTCATCAAAAGGTACGGGCAATGCCAAAAACACACCCCCATGATTCACCAAGCGGGCGAAAACCTTCATTCAGTCACCTCGCCCTGGCCTTTCATCGAAAGGGGAATGGACATCGTCGGACCCCTCCCGGCGGGACGAGGTAATGTACGATTTCTTCTAGTTTTAACTGACTATTTATCCAAGTGGATAAAAGCAGGCGCTTTCACCCAAATACGCGAGCAAGAAGTAATCACTTTCATATGGAGAAACATCATATGCCGCTTCGGCATCCCCAAAGAAATTAGCTGCGATAACGGTCCCCAGTTCACTGGAAAAAAGACCGTCGATTTCTTCGAAAAATGGCACATCAAAAGAATACTCTCCACGCCATATCATCCCACAGGCAACGGTTAGGCAAAATCCTCCAACAAAACAATATTGAAAATCATGAAAAAAAAGCTCGAGAACGCTAAGGGACTGTGGCCGGAACTACTGCCGGAAGTGCTATGGGCATACCGCACTATGCCAAAAATGAGCACAAAAGCAACACCATATTCACTAGTCTATGGGACTGATGCAGTAATATCGGTCAATGTCGGGGAACCAAGCCTAAGGTATTCAAACGAGAGCGGGCCAATCAACGATAAAAACAGAAAGCAAGACCTCGATGAAGCCGAAGAGGGGAAAGACATGGCCTACATAATAATGATAGCTCAAAAACAACAGGCAGAGCGATACTACAACAAAAAATCCAAAATCAGGCTACTCAAAGTCAGGGACTACGTACTCAAAGCCAAAACACAAGAAAACAAAGACCCACGAGAAGGAAAACTGGGAACCAATTGGGATGGCCCATACAAAATCATGGCGACAGTAAGCAAAGGGTCATTCCAGCTAGAAACAATGGAGGAAAAATTACTACCAAATAATTGGAACGCCGCCCACCTCAAATGCTTTAACTTCTAAGGATAGACGTCTCCGGGGTCGTACTCTTTTTTCCCTTACATGAGTTTTTTCCCAATTGGGTTTTCTCGGGGAGGTTTTTAACGTGGCGACGAAGAGAGCGTCTCGAAGTTAAGAATAAGTTCATTTCTCGACCTCTCAACTACTTTTCCAGGTCGATCAATGAAGGGACTAGATAGACTGGGACTTAAATGTATGGGACTTCCCCAATGTATGCATGAAAAGAGCAAAGACATATAAACTTCTCCAATGAATGTATAAACAACGCGAAATACACGAACACACGAGTTTTTCATCTCTGCCAAGTTCATACATTGCGCCAAGAGTCAAAACGTTCGACCTCGCTCAAATCGACTCACATTGGACCTCGCTCGAATTTATTAACATTTGGCCTCGTTCGAATTACTTAAGAGTCAAATGTTCGACCTCGCACGAATCGACTCACATTCGACCTCGCTTGAATTTATTAACATTCGACGTCGTTCGACTCACTTAAGAGTCAAACATTCGACCTCGCTCGAATCGACTCACATTCGACCTCGCTCGAATTTATTAACATTCTACCTCGTTCACATCACTTTAGAGTCAAACATTAGACCTTGCTCGAATATACTCACATTCGACCTTGCTCGAATTTATTAACATTTGACCTCGTTCAAATAACTTGAAAGTCAAACGTTCGACCTCGCTCGAAACAACTCACATTTGACCTTGCTCGAATTTATAAACATTCGACCTCGTTTGAACCGCTTAAAGAGTCAAACATTCGACCTCGCTCGAATCGACTCACATTCGACCTCGCTCGAATTAATTGACGTTCAACCTCATTCGAACTAACTATGAATCAACATTTGATCTCGCTCGAATCAACTCATAGTCGACTTCGTTCGAGTTATTTAACATTCGACTTCGTTTGATTTTATTAACATTCGACTTCGTTCGAATTCATTAACATTCGACTTTGTTCGAATTCATTAACATTCGACTTCGTTCGAATTTATACGACCTTGTTCGAATCAACCAACATTCGACCTCGCTCAAATTAATTAACATTCAACCTCATTCGATTCAACTAAGTCAGGAATGCTTACAAAGGAAAGAGCATTCGAAGTAAAGTTATAAGAGCCAAGAACATACAACAAAAAGTCAATAGTCATTCCATTCCAAAATATAAAGTATCTTACAAAGGGCCAGAAATACCCCCCCACAAAAAAAATAAGAGAAAGAAAGAAAAGGGAAAAAACTAAGTACAAGAAAATCACACTACATCATCTCCGCCTCCGCCATCGCCACCTTCACCGACCGGACCAGCAACACCATCTCCACCTTTGCTAGCACCATCAACATACTCATCATCGTACCAAGGATCAGATGCAAGCCCGTCCAAGTCCTCTTCATTATCGTCGTTCCCTGGCGTGCAAGCAAGCCTGACATCACGTGCCTTAACACGGGAATCTTCGAAGTCGGCCTCAGGAACCTTCCCTGCTTCCATCAAGTTCCTATATATGTCCAGCTTTTCCTCAGCATGGATCCACATCTCGTATAAATCACGAGGAACGTCGAGGAAAGCAGAAGCATGAGAGGAAGAAGGCCGAACCAACAATTGTGCCTTCTCAGCCTCAAGAGCGGCGACTTGCTCACTTAGGCTCAAAACTTTTTCTCAAGCCCACCAATTCGCTCATCAAGCCGTGTCTCCCTTAGCATGGCCGTTTCCACCTCGATTGAAAGTTCAGACCTAAGGACGCAGATAGAGCTCTCTAACATCGTCGTCTTTGCCAAAGTCTCTACCCGATCCTCCTCAGCCCTCATCAACTCTGTCACCTTCTCAGTCAACTCACCACTCAGGCTGGAAACTCTAATCGAGCTTTGCTCAAGCTCGGCTCGAAAGGTCGCCACTTGCGCTTGAAGGTCGACGCACTCGGCCACGGCCACCTTGCTCACCTCCAGCTCGTCGTCCTTAGCCCTGAGCAACCCCTCAAGATCACTGCATCTACCAATAGTTCGCACAAACTCCTCGTCCTTCTGACCCAATTCGTCTCTAAGGGCCTGGAGATTACCACCCACTCTAAACCATGCATGCATCTCACAATACTTGTCACGATAACGGACGTACTTTAAAACCATCTTCTAAAAAACAACCTTCCACCTCTCTCCTCGGGGGACACTCTCGATCTCCAAAATGAAAGTCTAAAAAAAAGGAGAGAGAGAATAAGAAGAAAATTAGCAAAGAAAGAAAGAGGAAAAAGACGCAAATTGCAGAAATGACGAAAGAAACTCACCCTCAAAGCCATGCCACATATGCCCAGTGACAGGTGGGAATCTTGGAGCACCTAAAGGGTCCTGTTTTCGGCCTTGGTCAACTCAGGTCCCCCCCCCCGCCAACTCCGCTTCCACCACTCTTCCATCAACCTATATCCTTCGCCTTTTCAGCGGAGCTTCTTCGCCTTCTCCCTGGTCCGACTCATCGACCAAGTGAAACACTATAGAAGCCGGAATCTCCCTAGTGGGGCAGCAACTTGGCAACTAAGACCGTGCGAGGCCGGTGTCTGAGGATTAACAATGGTCTGAGCAGGCTCACTTGCACCCACAGCGAGTGCCGTCCTGGCCGAAATACCTGACTGACGAAAAGAAGACGTATGATCCCTCGCCCTCCTTGAATCCATTCAACCTACCAATGAAGAAAAATAAGAAACAAGATAGAAAAGACGATACAAAGGTCAAATTTACTAAGGTGAAAGCAAGGTGACTCACCGGCCACAGACTTGCACCCAAACCTCTCATTAAATTGTGACCATTCACGAATCCCTGCCATGTGGGGAAAAATCAGACTATCCCAATCGCGAATGTAGACAACTGGCGAAGGAGGATCCATATCAGCTGCAAAAAGAAAGAATGATCAGATCTCCACAAAGAAACAACGAAGTCATTTGGGAGAAAACACTTACGAGCAAAGTTCCACTCCTCGGGAAATCCACTGGGGTTCAATACCACGTGATCCGTTCTCACGTAGAAGAAATTGGCCCAAAAATAGCGATTAGTTTTGTCGTCCATCTTCACCACCAATACCTTAGTCCCATAGTGGCGCATGTGTATCATTGTGCCCATATGAAAACTTGGGGCGAAGAGGTGAAGCAGATGGCGGAGAGAAACACCACGATTGGACAGCTCCGCATACTTGATAAGCATAAGGAAAAGCTTGTATATGTACGGGGAAATATGAGCTAGGCACACACCGTAAAAATGGCAAAAATCCTCCGCCAAGGAAGGAAGAGGAAGTGTATAGCCGACAACAAATGGGTACGCGTAAAATGCACAGTACCTGATGCANCTTTTTATGTGCATAATAGAGTCTATTTCATGTGTAGGTGAATTGGAGATGGAAACCGAGCTAAATGGATGCAAATACGTCGAAAATACGCTTGAAAGGCGAAGAGGGAACACCCTGGCCTTATCCAGGCGTTTGCCTCCTAAAGCCAGGCTGGCCCTGGCGTTAGGGGAGCGTTTGCCTCCTAAAGCCAGGCCTGCCCTGGCCTTAAGGGGGCGTTTGGCTCCAAACGCCTGGTTCCCTAGTTCAGGTCAATTCCGAGTTTTGACGAGTTTAAGTATTTCCCGGGTGGAATAGAAGTCTCCTACACGTTTAGGGTTTGTCCTAAACATATAAATAGACTCCTAAAACACAACTTAACGAGGATTGGAAGGCAGACGAAGGATTTGAAGAGAGAAAACCATTGAAGTGACAAAAACATTGAATTTTACATCTTTTATTCATTACTTTGTAGTTCAAGTATGAAAGTTATTTTGAGTTTGATTCTTATGAACATGTCTAGCTAACTTCTTTATTCTAGGGTTTTGGTAGAACCCGTTGGGGATGAATTTGTTGTGATATTAATATATTTTGGTTGATTAATCTCTATTTGTTCAACTACGTTCTTGTTGTAGTTGATTGAAAGGGCCCTCAATTAGCTGTTCCTATTTATTATGTATCTACTTGAGAGAGAGTGCATATTTAGGTAGTTGTTTGAACAACATCACTCCCGGAGTATAGACGAAAGTCATAACCGAGGGTTTAGAGGTTGGATTAGAGATAACGATACCTCGGGTGCAATCTAAAGTGAACTGTATTGCAATATAGCTAGCGTAACTTGAGAGAATGCATCTAGTCNACCCAACAAAACTGCTCAACAAATTGATGAAATCTTGAGCTTTAGACAGAAACCAGTTGAAACATTGCAAGAGGCATGGGAAAGATTTAAGAGTATGCTGGTTATCTGTCCACATCATGGCATTCCATAGAAAATATTGGGGCAGAGTTTCTACATGGGTTTGGCTGATACTGTGAAAGCAAATGTTGATGCTTCGGCTGGTGGAGCATTCCTGAGCAAAACGTGGAGAGAGAGTCAAATATTGCTTGATAAAATGGCACAGAATTCAGGATGGACAACAAGGAATGCACCCATTACTCCTGTAGTTCATTCAGTGCCATTCGATCCATCTAATACCATTGCAGAGAACGTGGCCACCTTGATAACACAAATGAGTATACTTACTAAAAAGGTGGAAGAATCGAGATAAAAACAGTAGGTACACATCGTTGACACAACCAATGGGGGCTTATGCACATCTTGCATTAGTCAACCACTTGGTAATCAATGGAATGCAGAATTTCATCACCCTCCTCATCCAGAAAATATGAATTATGTGTCAAACTATGGAAGCCAGAGACAACNTTAGCAACAACAAGGGGGAAGGCAAGAAGATGGGTTTGCCAGGTTAGAAGTTATGATGCAGCAGGTAATTGGGTCAAATGCCAAAATCAGTGAGAGAGTAGATGTACATGATGAAGCTATTAAAAATATTGAAGTACATTTGGGACATATATCTATGGCACTGAACAATCGTCCTCCTGGAACTTTACCTGCAGATACTCAAGTAAATCCTATTGACCAGGTCCCAAGGCAGCTGATGGCAGTGACTCTTCGCAGTGGCAGAGAGTTAAACTTGGAACTAGAAAGAGCTCATGAAAGCATACAGGCCGAGACACTGGTACCCAGGCCGATTGAACTTGATAATTTAACAAACTTGACCAAGGCAACAGTGCAGCCTAGTGAAGAAGAACCCAGTGCACAGAGTGAGACTGAAAAAGAAGTGGAGATGACTCAGAAG
>ML386335.1:21139-33564 GCA_005239525.1 Nicotiana knightiana | reverse complement strand
CTAGTCATAGAGACTAGGTGCCGTCACGATACCTTTCGGAGGGTAAATTGGGTCGTGACATTACATGACATTCATATGCATATGCATGACATTATAAATATTTCATGATTTATAGAGCTATCCAGACTTACAGGTTGAGTCCTTTACTACATGTTTCTTCAATGTCCTTTATATACTAATTTACATGTCTTACATACTCAGTACATTATTCGTACTGACGTCCTTTTGTTGGGGACGCTGCATTCATGCCTGCATGTATAGATAATCAGTTTGACGATCCTTCATAGTAGACGAGATTGGCCTCAGCGAAGGATCGGTAAGACTCCACCTCATTCGTAGTGCAACCGAGTCTATGAGTCATCATATCAGAGTTTTGCCACAGACTTATGGGTAGGCCGGTACCTATCCCATCCGATGTCAAATAATCTTAGAGGCTTTATAGACAGAGGTTCAGTTTGTACAGTATGTCAGAGGCCTTGACGGCCCATATGTATTCATGTATTATGAACGATAGTTTATTGATACAATGTTGCCTACTTATAGTTATACATTATGAGTTATGGCCATGTTTTCCCATGATAGTTACAAAGAAAAAATATTGTAGAGTGGTTCGCTCGGGCCAGTGCGGCCCCAGGTTCCAGCCACGCCTCCCAAGGTTGGGGCGTGACAAAATCAATGACATTAGCTATGGAGGCTAATTTTTGATAGTCAGGCGTAAAAATGGATATGCCATGCCATTTTGATTGTTTTACGCCAAGGTTTTCTTATTTAAAATATATCTAATTTAAAGTCTAGTTAAGTTTAGCAAGTTTGAAATTGCTCATGATGTTTCTTCTTCTTTTCCACTTAAGCGCCTAAACTCTAATTGCATTCGAACTTCAAACTTTAGGTATGAAATTAGATTTAGTTATAGCCTAACTTCGTATCTGAATGTCAAAAATTTGAAACACCAGACTCGTAATTTCAATTTCAAACATAATAGCCAAGGAGCTTAGAAAAGGAATTGTGTGTTCCTCAAATGCATAGAAGGTTTGGAAAGCACTTAAGGATCATTTTGACAAGGTTAATGCCACTAAAGTATATCATATGAACAAGGAAATCAATTATTTGACACAGGGGATTCCTAGTGTGTCAATTTACTTCTCTAATCTGAATGACTTCTGAGATGAATTCGAGTCGATAATTCCTCAACCATGTGACTGCGAAAGGTCCAAAACCTTTGTTGAGTTTCTTCTCTAATAGAAACTTATGAAATTATTAATGGAAATACATGACACTTATGCACCTCGTCAAATACCGATGATGTAGCCAACACCTTCTCTTGACCAAGCATACTCGATGATAGTTCAAGAGGAAAGGAAAAGGTTAAGTAGTGGATATGATATATGTAACGACCCAACCGGTTGTTTTGAGCTCTGGCGAGTCATTCAGCGATTTGAGTCCTTGAGTAGCTTCACTTCAGGTATTATGACTTGCACACATGGTTGGAATTGAATTTTGGGAAGTTCGGAGTTGATTCGGATGGAAAATTCTCATTTCGGAAGCTTTAAGTTGGAAGAATTGACTAAGGTTTGACTTTTGAGTAAACGACCTTGGAATCGAGATTTGAAAGTTCCAACAGATTCATATGATGATTTTGGACTTGGGCGTATGTACGAATTGGGTTTTGAATGATCCGGAAGCGTTTCAGCACTTATTGTGGAAAGTTGGTATTTTGAAAGAATTTTATTAATTTGGTTTGAAGTGTATTTTTAATGTTATCGATGTATTTTTGGGATTTCAAGCCTGGGAATAGCTCCGTATGGTGATTCTGGTCTTAGGAGCGCGTCCAAATGTAGATTTGGAGGTCCGTAGGTCATTCCGGGGTGATGTTCTAAACGTCAATACCACACAAGAGGGGGGTGATTTGTGTGGTGTCCAATTTTTTGCGTTCACTAGATAGAAGGACCAGGTTCTTCTATGTGTTCTAACTCCTACAGTTTGCGGAATAATAAATACAGAATTTAAAGAACACAACAATTTTACGTGGAAAACACCTGTCTCAATAGGTGAAAAAACCACGACCTACTTCCTAGTAGGATTTTCCCAAACTCTTCACTAAATCAATGAGACAAACAGCATTTACATAATAAACTCTTTAGTAAACCTAAGGACTAACTCTAATCCCCTTGTGGCAAACTAGCCTCTAGCTATTTGCGACAAACTTCAAGTTAGCTATAACTTGAACACTCAGTACCTATTACAATTGCTTCTAGATAAAGCTGAAAGGTACAAATTGTAATCAACTATTACAAATAAACTAGACTAAAAGACAACAGGTGGAATTGGTTCTTCTAGCTGGTTCAAGTAGCTCCAGATTTTCACTCTCCAATTTGGCTCGAATTGCTTGCAAAATTTCTTCACGAACTTTGCTCTCAATTCTTGATAAATTTCCGCTTTTTGTGCGTCTCTCAACAATAAGAACATTCTGCAATATATATAGGATTTAGTAGATAAGGAATTAAGTAGAATCCTAATGCTACTCTTCCTTGGTGAAAAAGTTCTAGTTAATCTCAACTCCCTAAATCCTTCCTTATCTTGATTCTGTTCTTATTGAATAAGGAGTCCATCTCTTTATCAGTTTGCAATCTTTTTTATCAAGAGATATATCTTTTAGATCACAGATTTTGTTTATCTCCTGCTTGTGCACCTCACGTGCCCTTAACTCTGCATGTGTCTGTGTCTCCAGTGATGGACCTGGTTCAACTGTGAGTTTCTTTGTCAATCTTCAAAACCATTCAGCATGATGAACCATCACGATGAACCAGGTTAATCATTTCAGAATCCTCTTGATCAAGACTCAATTTGGAAAGATAGAAAAAATTTCATTAGTGACCAGCGAGTCATATCAAAACATGGCCTAAGAGTATTTTTTTACAGTATGAGACTGAGCAATTGTTAATATGATTTTTTACACCAATTTCAGAATTTCTAGCCCAAAAAAATAATTTTTTTTTATTTTGAACTGGTTCAGTTAGGTGATTTTAATCATCCCTAATTCTAACATGTTCCTTTCAAAATGCTCTCTACTTAGTGCTTTAGTAAAGATATCAGCAAACAATTTATCAGTAGCACAAAATTCAATAGAGATCAATCCCTTCTCATAGTTGTCTCTTAAGAAATGGTGTCTAACATCTATGTGTTTTGTTCTTTTATGATGAGCGGGGTTCTTTGTCATACTGATAGCCCTAGTGTTATCACAGAAGATAGGGATACAACCAACCTCTATACCAAAATCCATCAACTGTTGTTTAATCCATAATAACTGAGCACAACACGAGGCAACAACCACATACTCAGCCTCAGCAGTAGATAAAGCTACATGATTCTGCTTTTTAGTGGCCCAAGACACAAGACATGAGCCCAGAAAGTGTGCCATACCTGAGGTGCTCTTTCTATCTACCAAAAAGCCTGCATAGTCAGCATCATCATATCCCACAAGATCAAAATTAATACCTTTAGAATACCAAATACAGAGGTATGTGGTGCCTTTAAGGTATCTCAAGATTCTCTTCACTGCAGTTAAGTGTGATTCCTTTAGATTATCCTGAAATCTTGCACAAATACCTACGCTGAAAACAATGTCAGGTCTACTAGCAGTAAGATACAACAATGACCCAATCATCCCTCTATACAACTTTTGATCAACAGATGAACCAGGTTCATCTACGTCTAGTTTTGTGGTTGTTGCAATAGGGGTGTCAATTTCTTTTGAATCTTCCATTTTAAATCTTTTGAGAAACTCTTTCACATATTTTTGCTGATAGATCATAGTTACATTTAAATTTTGTTTAATTTGTAGGCCTAAAAAGAAATTAAGCTCACCCATCATGCTCATCTCAAATTCACTCCCCATTACTTTAGCAAATTCTTTACTTAGTTTTTCAGAAGTTTACCAAAGATTATGTCATCTACATATATCTGCACTACTAGGAGATCTTTACCTTTTTCCTTCAAGAATAAGGTTCTATCAATTTTACCTCTCTTGTAGTCATGTTCAAGAAGGAATTTTGAAAGCCTTTAATACCATGCCCTTGGAGCTTGCGTGAGTCCATACAGTGCTTTGTCAAGCTTGTACACATGATCATGATTCTCCTTGTTTTCAAACCCCGGAGGCTGCTTTACAAACACTTCTTCCTTGAGATAGCCATTTAGGAAGGCACTCTTTACATCCATCTGGTGAAGGGTGAATTCCATGTAAGCAGAAAAGGCTATGAGGGGCCTAATTGCTTCTAACCTTGCCACAGGAGCAAATGTTTCATCATAGTCTATTCCTTCCTCCTGACTGTATCCTTGAACCACCAATCTTGCCTTGTTTCTTGTAACTGTTCCATCTTCATCAAGTTTGTTTCTGAATACCCACTTTGTGCCAATCACTGATCTATCAAAGGGTCTAGGTACCAGATGCCAAACTTGACTCCTTTCAAATTGGTTGAGTTCTTCTTGCATTGCATTTACCCAATCTGCATCCTGCAAAGCTTCAGCAATATTTTTAGGTTCAATCAAGGATAGAAAAGCATCAAACGCACACAGATTTTTCAAAGAGGATCTGGTTCTGATTCCAGATGTTGGATCAGTTATAATGTTCTCAATGGGGTGTGAGCTTTGATATCTGTGTGGTTTTACAACCAACTGGGTATTACTTGAAGATCCTACAGTGTCTTGTTGCTGAGGAACATGATCAGGGACATGTTCCAATGAGGTTTGGAAATTAGTTTGTTGCTCAGTTCCCCCTGGCATGTTTCCTGGGATGGATGAACCTGTTCCATCACCCATTCCTTCCTCCAGTGTTGCTCCAGTTTGGTCTGAGTTTCTGAACATCCCAATTTCTTCATCTACTTGTTCCTGCCTCTCAGAGAGAATGTTAGTTTCATCAAAAACAACATTTACACTCTCTTCAACACATATAGTTCTTTTGTTATACACTTCATAAGCCTTACTATGTGAAAAATATCCCATGAATACTCTCTCATCACTTCTGGGATCAAACTTACCTAGGGAGTCCTTGCCATTGTTGTGCACAAAGCACTTACAACCAAAACCCCTAAGATGGGATATATTGGGCTTTCTTCCTTTAAGTAACTCATAGGGAGTCTTCTCTACAAGTGGTCTAGTCATGCACCTATTTATGATATAGCATGCAGTGTTTACAGCTTCTGCCCAGAAGCTATGAGGTAGTTTACTAGAAAGAAGCATGGTCCTGGCCATATCTTCAAGTGTCCTATTTTTTCTTTCAATCACTCCATTTTGTTGTGGAGTTCTAGGGGCAGAAAAGTTATGATCTATGCCATGCTCATCACAAAATTCAGCAAATTTGGCATTTTCAAATTCAGTGCCATGATCAGACCTAATTGATGCAAGTTGATTTCCTAATTGTTTCTGTATTTTTCTAACAAAAGAAGTAAACATGTCAAATGCTTCATCTTTAGATGTTAGAAACAATGTCCAGGTAAATCTAGAATAGTCATCAACAAGCACCATTACATATCTCTTACCCCATCTGCTTAATGTTCTCATAGGACCACATAGGTACATATGGACCAGTTCCATCGTCCTGGTGGTACTTACCATTTTCTTGCTTTTGAAAGATGATCTTACCTGCTTCCCCCTAGCACAAGCCTAACAAACTTTATCTTCCTTGAACTTAATGTTAGGAAGTCCTATCACTAAGTCCTTAGATACTAATTTGTTGAGTTGATTCAGACTAGCATGGCCAAGTCTTTTGTGCCAAAGGAGGGGATTACTGTCTAGCACACTTAAACACGTTAGTTCATTTTCTGACAGTGGACAGATCTATGATATAGATATTATTCACTCTCTTTCCCTGAAAAACAATTTTGTCAGTGATAAGATTAATTACAAAGCATTTTGTAGAAGTGAATGCAACCATGTTACCTCTGTCACACAGTTGTGGCACACTGATCAGGCTATATTTCAAGCCAACTATCAAGTAAACGTTATCAATGGAACGTGTGTCATCCTTAACTACCTTACCAACCCCAATGATTTCACCTTTCTTTCCATTTCCAAAATGAGACATTTCTTCCTTTGAGGTTCTCAAGTGAAAGGAATTGTTCCTTGTTGCCAGTCATGTGTTTTGAGCAGCCACTATCCATGTACCATATTTGACTGCTCCCTTTCACTTGAACCTACAAAATAAAATCAGGGGTCAGTCTTAGGAACCCAAACTAGTTTGGGTCCTTTTCTATAAGAGAAAGGATGAATTAAGTCCCTTTTTGCCCAATTTGGTAACCAATTTTTCTTTCGAACAAAACTTTTATTCTTTTGACTAGCCTGCTCTTTTGCATTGCATTCAATTTTGTAGTGACCAGTCTTACCACAGTGGTACAAATTTTATTCTCAGGAAGAGTGAGGTACTTTCTTTTGGGATCCCATTTAGGCAGTTGACTCCCAAAGCCAAGTCCTCTTCTATTGCTACTATAATTTTCTTGTAGCCATGTTAGAGCATCAGAGGATTTATTCCATTTTCATGTTCTGTCCAGTTCATTCTTAACCTTACCAAGTTACTCCTTCAACACTCTTATTTGTTCATCTTTCTTCTACAACTCATCCTTTAGTCTGCCTACACTTTCTTCTAAGATGAGCCAAAAGTTGTCAGCTATCTTCTTACTAGTTCCTAGTTTCAGTTTTAAATTTTCATATTTTAACTCACAGATTCACTTACTCTGAGTTCCAGGTTCTTACACTTTGCTTTTAACATCGCACGAACCTTAGACATCTGTTCCTTTTCTTTATTTATTTCTTCAGAACCATCAATGACGTCAAGTAACAATTCAGAGAGTTTTTATTTGGATAAGAACTTAATCTTGTTTTTGAGATGAGATATACTTACCTCTGATTCCTCATCTGATTCACCAATTGCCATGAGTTCTTGCTCATCTCCATCTTCATCATCTGATTCTTCATCTGAACTTTCTCTCCAAGCGACAACCATAGCTTTTGTTTATGTCTTGTTTTTCTTAGGATGAACCAGTTCCTTCTTCCGGTTCCTTCGTTCAGATCTTTCCCTTTTCCATTCAACTTCCACTGAGGACAATTCTTGATGTGATGATCAGTTTTTCCACATTTGTAGCATCCCTCGTTGATGGGTTTTTCTAGTGCCTTTGCCTTGTTGTAGTTTCCACCTCTTGAGATGCCCTTTTTCTTAATGAGATAGTTTCTGAATCCTTTGGTGATCATAGCCATTTCATCTTCCTCCAGATCAGTTCTATCAATGATTCTCAGTGCCATACTTCTTTCCTTCTTGGGAGCATCTATCTTCATTGTCTGCCTTCTAAGTTTATAGGCAGTGAGATTTCCAATTAGTTCATCCAATCTGAGGGTTTCCATATTCTTGGATTCCTGAATAGCAGTGATCTTACTCTCCCAAGAGATCGGCAGTACCCTAGTCAAAATATTTTTAACCTTGTCTTCTTCAACGATAATCCTTCCAAGAGATTTTAGTTCATTTGTCAGAGTAGTGAACCTAGTGTACATCTCTTGGATGGTCTCTCCTTCCTTCATAGAGAAATTCTCATATTGAGAATATAGTAATGTACCTCTGGATCTTTTCACTTGTGCAGTTCCTGCATGAGCCACTTGCAAGGTGTCCCAAATTTCCTTGGCAGTGGTGCAACTTTGAATTCTGCTGTACTCATCTGGACCAAGTCCACACACAAGCCATTTCTTGGCCTTGGGCATTCTTTTCCCATTTCCTTAAGTCTTCAGCAGTGCAGTCAGCTCTTGTCTTTGGCACATATACTCCTTCAACAGTCTTCTTCATGGGGGCCAAAGGACCGTCAGTAACTATGTCCCATAGTTCATAGTCTTCTCCAATTAAGTGATCCTTCATCCTGTTCTTCTACCAGGAGTAGTACTGGCCATTGAAGAGTAGTGGCCTAGCTGTTGATTGTCCTTCCCAGTTTCCAAGTGGTGCACTCATCTTGATCTTTTCCTAAGGTGTTAGCCTCTTCAAGGATAACATGCTATGATACCAATTTATGTTCTAAACGTCAATACCACACAAGAGAGGGGGTGATTTGTGTGGTGTCCAATTTTTCGCGTGCACTAGATAGAAGGACCAGGTTCTTCTATGTGTTCCAACTCCTACATTTTGCGGAATAATAAATACAGAATTTATATAAAAGAACACAACAATTTTACGTGAAAAACACCTGGCTCAAAAGGTGAAAAAATCATGACCTACTTCCCAGTAGGATTTTCCCAAACTCTTCACTAAATCAATGAGCCAAAAAGAATTTACATAATAAACTCTTTTGTAAACCTAAGGACTAACTCTAATCCCGTTGTGGCAAACTAGCCTCTAGCTATTTGCGATAAACTTCAAGTTAGCTATAACTTGAACACTCAGTACCTATTACAATTTCTTCTAGATAAAGCTGAAAGGTACAAATTGTAATCACCTACTACAAATAAATTAGACTAAAAGACAACAGATGAAACTGGTTCTTCTAGCTGGTTCAAGTAGCTCCAGATTTTCACTCTCCAATTTGGCTCGAACTGCTTGAAAATTTTTTTCACGAACTTTGCTCTCAATTATTGATAAATTTCTGCTTTTTGTGCGTCTCTCTACAATAAGAACATTCTGCAATATATATAGGATTTAGTAGATAAGGAATTAACTAGAATCCTAATGCTAGAATCCTCCCTTATCTTGATTCTGTTCTTATTAAATAAGGAGTCCATATCCTTATCAATTTACAATCTTTTCGATCAGGAGATATCTCTTTTAGATCACAGATTTTGTTTATCTCCTGCTTGTTCACCTCACGTGCCCTTAACTCTACATGTGTCTGTGTCTCCAGTGATGGACCTGGTTCAACCGTGAGTTCCTTTTTTAATCTTCAAAACCATTCAGCTTCTTGGTCCAACACGGGGTCATTTGGCGAAAGTTAAAAATTTAAAGGTTCTTGAAAAGTTGGACCGGGAGTTGGATTTTTTATATGGGTTCGGATCTCGATTCTGGAAGTTGGAATAGGTCTTTGATGTCATTTTGGACTTGCGTGCAAAATTTGAAGTTGTCCAGGATTGATTTGATATGTTTCGACACAAGATATAGAATTTGAAAATTTGGAAATTTATAAGTTTGATTCGAGGCGCGATTCATGATTTTGATGTTGTTTGATGTGGTTTAAGGCTTCGACTAAGTTTGTATTGTATTTTGGGAGTGGTTTGTGTAATTGAACAGGGTCTCGGGGGCCTCGGGTGTGTTTCAGAGGTGTTTGGGTTGTGTCGTGCTCATATTTGATGTTTTGGCGTCGTTTATTTGGGAATAAAGGGAACTATATTGAGAAGATAACATTTTATTTGTGATTGAATTGAACCATTAGATCCGTGTCGTAATTACGGAGCCACAACAACAAGAATCATCGAATTTCGATGTCTTATGAGAGAGTTATGCCTATTTCCGTGTCAGACAAAATTGTTGGTTTATGGTGTGAAGCTTTGTTCTTAGTGAACGTGAAGAAGGATTTATGGGTTGACCGGTCAACGCAAAAAATTGCTCTTCGAGCACGTGGGCTCAAGGGTCCGAGAGTCGACTTTATTGACTTTTCGAGCGGAGTTGGGGATTGTTATAAATTGATTTATTATGAGTATTAGAGTATATTTTTATTGGTTTGCACCTTGTTTGACTAGTTCATGAGCGACGAGCATCGATTTGAGGTGTTAGAGTGGCATTGGAGCCGGTTATGGAACTTCGGAGCGAGTTAAGTCTGCTGTCTAACTCTGTGAGGGGGAAACTACCCCTAGGTGATGTATGTGATATGTGTTACTTGTTGTGGAGGCTACGTACGCACGAGGTAACGAGAGTCCGTGCGTAGCTAAATCTATGTTATTGTTCGGGTAGACTTAGGTTCACACCATGCTATAGCTGTACTATTTCCCCAAAGCTTCTTATAACTCACATGCCCCTTCGTGAGTGGGTTCAAGGACCCGTCAAAGCTTCTTATTCTAATGGGATCAGGACGTTCACCTCGGCAGGATAGATACATCTATGGTTCGTGTCATTTGACCCTCGGCAATGCGCACATTTTAGGGGATCGGATCGTTCGTCTCGGCAGGATTATGTACCACACTCTCATGGGAGCGGGTCGTTCGCCTCTATAATATAATAGATGTATGTATGGTTATATACCAGATTATGTTGGGATTGGATTGTACGCCTCGACATTTCTATAAAACACTCCTATGGAATCATGCGTATTATTTGTCTAAAAAGCCAGTGTATCTGGGAGTTTTCCTAATTCGAATTATGACGACTTATCTGGTGAGGTCCATTATTTATTTACGTACTCCGACGGAGGAGGTAACTGCTAATCGAGAGTTTGAGCTTATTGTTGAGAGGAAGATTGTACCACGTATTCATACTTGTTTATCTCGTTTATTTACTCTGCCCCATATCTTTACTTCTTACGGTATCTGTCTTATTAGACCACTAGTAAGTGTCGATGTCGACCCCTCGTCACTACTTCTCTAGGGTTAGGCTAGATACTTATTGGGTACGCATTGATTTACATACTCATGGTGCACTTATTATGTAGGTATACATATATGTTTCTGGTGGTCCTCTGGGTGCAAAGATGCGACTGTTGCGGGGACTTTACGGTGAGCTGCACTTCCTTGATACGATACGCAGCATGCAGAGTTTCCATCAGAGTTATTTATATTCCCCGTCTAAATTGTATTTCAGACGGATGTTGTATCATTGTTGTACTCATTAATAGATCCTCATACACTTGTGACACCGTATTTTGGGGTTCTTATGAAATTATTCATTATTGTAGTTCGTGTAAATATTATCACTTACCCTGTAAATTCTATTTCATACTCCTTAATTAATGAAAATTATGATTGCAAATACTAAAATGAGTAAATAAGTGAATCATTCATCGCTGGCTTGCCTGACGGCAGTGTTAGGCACCACCACATAATTTGTGATATCGTGTCGTTGTCTTTGTTTGAATGCATTAAGGTTCGCCAGTGTTATGGCCTCTTTGATTTGCCTACATGGCAGGGTGCTGCGAAATGATGCTTGATAAGCGGTTGTCAAATATACCGATGTGTAGCGGTTTTGGGATAGAATCAATGTTTCTAATGTTGATAGCTCGAGAAATATGATCTTCGAGGAGGCTTAGGGCAGTGAAGGATGAGGAAGGACCTGGCGGAAGGAGTCTCGCGCTGGTTGAATTACTAGTAGGTCAAGTATGAAAAGAAAAAGTATAGAAGTTGCTTAAAGGAGAGGGTTTAACCAAACTGGGAGAGTGGAGGAGTAGCATATAGGTTCTGTGGTAGGATAGCCACACGCCTTGAGGGAAGTATAGAGCAATTTGGGAATTGTGATGCACAGTACTAGGACCGCGAATTTTATTTGGATGCAACATGACCTCGAGTTTGGAGTGTATTGTTGGACTTTCAGTTGATGTCAATGGGGAAGAAGGAATCTTGGTGGGTTCCAGGGTTATGTAATTGTAGCTTCAAGCAAAGTAGGGGATCCCCACCGTCTATGATTGGATGGCATGGTTGTTTACTTGTGAGGTTTCTGACTATGATTGGGTGGCTCTCAACAGTGGTCCTAGTGAGTTCAAGAATTTAAGTGAAGTTCCTAAGAACGTGGTGTTCTATGTTATTCATCGGGTATGCGGTGTAGTATTGGAGGAAAGGAATAAATAGCTTCGGATTCACGGAATGTCTTGCAGAATGGGTGTACCAGTTGGAGATGCCATTGTGTGTGTGAGGAAGTCATGAGATGGTTCATGAGTTTTGAGACAACAGGGTCTCGTGAATTGGATCACTCAAGATGAGTGCAGATTGAGTTCCTTATATTTTGAATGGAGCTATTATTATTATTAAGGCAAGTCAAGAGTAAATTAGAAGAAGTTGGTGTGGTTAGCAATGGTTGAATCGGCATGATGGTGGAAATGATCAGTTCCTTCAGCGTGTTAAGTTATACATGTGATTTGTGGCGGTACGTGCGAGGCTTGACAACCACCATAATTTG
Source organism: Nicotiana knightiana (assembly GCA_005239525.1). Lineage (NCBI taxonomy): Eukaryota > Viridiplantae > Streptophyta > Magnoliopsida > Solanales > Solanaceae > Nicotiana > Nicotiana knightiana. Next base: position 21,506 of record ML386335.1, on the reverse strand, counting down.
ATTGATTTGGGAGGTATTGATTCTAATGGCCTTGTGATGTAAATGGATTTCGGAAGATTTATGGCGGTTTAGATCGCGACTTGAGGCTTGTATTTTCGATGTCTAGGAGTTCAGTTGTGTGTTGCAATGGTCCTTCTGAAATGAGTGTGAACAACTAATTTTTGACCACACCCAAATTCTATACTATTTTTGGTGTAAATATTTCTTTTAGGTCTAATCTTAATACTTTAAATTTTTATCTTATTCTTAATAGGTTTTATTTAAGAAAATTAAAAACTACAAAAAATATTCACAATCTTAGAATATAAGATTTGTCCTATGTTTAAATAGAAGAAGTATATATATATATATATATATACTTCTTCTA